>NW_024121211.1:15492905-15504576 GCF_016745375.1 Pimephales promelas | reverse complement strand
CTTCCCAAAACTCTGGATTCTGATAGAGGGCCATGAGACTTAGACCTGAGTGCAAAATGGAGGCTCTAGCCCCTTCCAGAGCTGAGATATCGAAACTCAAAAATTCGGCCCCGAAAAAAAACGACAGTGGTACCCCCTTACGTTTTTTTTTTTTGGGCGAAAAATTAAGTTTCTCCAATCTTCCAAAACTCTGATTCTGATAGAGGGCCATGAGACTTAGACCTGAGTGCAAAAATGGAGGCTCTAGCCCTTCCAGAGCTGAGATATCGAAACTCAAAAATTCGGCCCGAAAAAAAACGACAGTGGTACCCCTTACGTTTTTTTTTTCGGGCGAAAAATTAAGTTTCTCCAATCTTCCCAAAACTCTGGAATTCTGATAGAGGGCCATGAGACTTAGACCTGAGTGCAAAAATGGAGGCTCTAGCCCCTTCCAGAGCTGAGATATCGAAACTCAAAAATTCGGCCCGAAAAAAAAAACGACAGTGGTACCCCTTACGTTTTTTTTTTTGGGCGAAAAAATTAAGTTTCTCCAATCTTCCCAAACTCTGGATTCTGATAGAGGGCCATGAGACTTAGACCTGAGTGCAAAAATGGAGGCTCTAGCCCCTTCCAGAGCTGAGATATCGAAACTCAAAATTCGGCCCGAAAAAAAAACGACAGTGGTACCCCTTACGTTTTTTTTTTTTTTGGCGAAAAATTAAGTTTCTCCAATCTTCCCAAACTCTGGATTCTGATAGAGGGCCATGAGACTTAGACCTGAGTGCAAAAATGGAGGCTCTAGCCCCTTCCAGAGCTGAGATATCGAAACTCAAAATTTGGGCCCAAAAAAAAAACGACAGTGGTACCCCTTACGTTTTTTTTTTTTCGGCGAAAAATTAAGTTTCTCCAATCTTCCCAAAACTCTGGATTCTGATAGAGGGCCATGAGACTTAGACCTGAGTGCAAAAATGGAGGCTCTAGCCCCTTCCAGAGCTGAGATATCGAAACTCAAAAATTCGGCCCGAAAAAAAAACGACAGTGGTACCCTTACGTTTTTTTTTTTGGGCGAAAAATTAAGTTTCTCCAATCTTCCCAAATCTGGATTCTGAGAGGGCCATGAGACTTAGACCTGAGTGCAAAAATGGAGGCTCTAGCCCCTTCCAGAGCTGAGATATCGAAACTCAAAAATTCGGCCCGAAAAAAAAAACGACAGTGGTACCCCTTACGTTTTTTTTTTTTTGGGGCGAAAAATTAAGTTTCTCCAATCTTTCCAAAACTCTGGATTCTGATAGAGGGCCATGAGACTTAGACCTGAGTGCAAAAATGGAGGCTCTAGCCCCTTCCAGAGCTGAGATATCGAAACTCAAAAATTCGGCCCGAAAAAAAAACGACAGTGGTACCCCTTACGTTTTTTTTTTTTCGGGCGAAAAATTAAGTTTCTCCAATCTTCCCAAAACTCTGGATTCTGATAGAGGGCCATGAGACTTAGACCTGAGTGCAAAAATGGAGGCTCTAGCCCCTTCCAGAGCTGAGATATCGAAACTCAAAAATTCGGCCGAAAAAAAAAAACGACAGTGGTACCCCTTACGTTTTTTTTTTTTTGGGCGAAAAATTAAGTTTCTCCAATCTTCCCAAAACTCTGGATTCTGATAGAGGGCCATGAGACTTAGACCTGAGTGCAAAAATGGAGGCTCTAGCCCCTTCCAGAGCTTGAGATATCGAAACTCAAAAATTCGGCCCGAAAAAAAAAAACGACAGTGGTACCCCTTACGTTTTTTTTTTCGGGCGAAAAATTAAGTTTCTCCAATCTTCCCAAAACTCTGGATTCTGATAGAGGGCCATGAGACTTAGACCTGAGTGCAAAAATGGAGGCTCTAGCCCCTTCCAGAGCTGAGATATCGAAACTCAAAAATTCGGCCCGAAAAAAAAAACGACAGTGGTACCCCTTACGTTTTTTTTTTTTGGGCGAAAAATTAAGTTTCTCCAATCTTCCCAAAACTCTGGATTCTGATAGAGGGCCATGAGACTTAGACCTGAGTGCAAAAATGGAGGCTCTAGCCCCTTCCAGAGCTGAGATATCGAAACTCAAAAATTCGGCCCGAAAAAAAAAACGACAGTGGTACCCTTACGTTTTTTTTTTTTTTCGGGCGAAAAATTAAGTTTCTCCAATCTTCCCAAAACTTGGATTCTGATAGAGGGCCATGAGACTTAGACCTGAGTGCAAAAATGGAGGCTCTAGCCCCTTCCAGAGCTGAGATATCGAAACTCAAAAATTCGGCCCGAAAAAAAAAAACGACAGTGGTACCCCTTACGTTTTTGTTTTTTTTTTCGGGCGAAAAATTAAGTTTCTCCAATCTTCCCAAAACTCTTGATTCTGATAGAGGGCCATGAGACTTAGACCTGAGTGCAAAAATGGAGGCTCTAGCCCCTTCCAGAGCTGAGATATCGAAACTCAAAAATTCGGCCCGAAAAAAAAAACGACAGTGGTACCCCTTACGTTTTTTTTTTCGGGCGAAAAATTAAGTTTCTCCAATCTTCCAAAACTCTGGATTCTGATAGAGGGCCATGAGACTTAGACCTGAGTGCAAAAATGGAGGCTCTAGCCCCTTCCAGAGCTGAGATATCGAAACTCAAAAATTCGGCCAGAAAAAAAAACGACAGTGGTACCCCTTACGTTTTTTTTTTTTTTCGGGCGAAAAATTAAGTTTCTCCAATCTTTCCAAAACTCTGGATTCTGATAGAGGGCCATGAGACTTAGACCTGAGTGCAAAAATGGAGGCTCTAGCCCCTTCCAGAGCTGAGATATCGAAACTCAAAAATTCGGCCCGAAAAAAAACGACAGTGGTACCCCTTACGTTTTTTTTTTTTGGCGAAAAATTAAGTTTCTCCAATCTTCCCAAAACTCTGGATTCTGATAGAGGGCCATGAGACTTAGACCTGAGTGCAAAAATGGAGGCTCTAGCCCCTTCCAGAGCTGAGATATCGAAACTCAAAAATTCGGCCCGAAAAAAAAAAACGACAGTGGTACCCCTTACGTTTTTGTTTTTTTTCGGGCGAAAAATTAAGTTTCTCCAATCTTCCCAAAACTCTGGATTCTGATAGAGGGCCATGAGACTTAGACCTGAGTGCAAAAATGGAGGCTCTAGCCCCTTCCAGAGCTGAGATATCGAAACTCAAAAATTCGGCCCGAAAAAAAAAACGACAGTGGTACCCCTTACGTTTTTTTTTTGGGGGCGAAAAATTAAGTTTATCCAATCTTCTCAAAACTCTGGATTCTGATAGAGGGCCATGAGAATTAGACCTGAGTGCAAAAATTGAGGCTCTAGCCCCTTCCAGAGCTGAGATATCGAAACTCAAAAATTTGGCCCAAAAAAAAAACGACAGTGGTACCCCTTACGTTTTTTTTTTTTTCGGGCGAAAAATTCTACTAGCACGGTCCGATTCTCTTTCCCTTTTTCGAAAGTAGCTTCATACAGTATGATGTTGTTGATGCGTGTGACGTCGTTGCCGTAAACCATTTCGTGATTCTCACGCGCTGTCAGGGGCGCCACTCTCAAACTTGCATGGCTGGTTTTTCCGGCGGCGTCCCCCCCCAAGCTTTCCTACCAGGATGATTCGCCCTACTATGACTTTGTTAACCACCAAAACGACTTTGAAGCTGTTATATTAAGGTACAGATCTTGCATAGAGTGCCTTTAAAGTTTTTCGGCAATCCGGGCACATGACAGCATTGCAGTCTCTTGCAAAATGTCCCCTCTCCTCGCATTTATAGCACTGGAACTCAGGGCAGTCTTTCAGTATGTGATCTGGGCTCGTGCACAGCCGACAGGTTTTAACCTGGTGACTGTGCACCACCCTGAAATACTGTGGCCCTTCTGCTGTTTCCATCTTAGTGCTATATGGCAGTGATGCCACCTCTTTGGGGAACCTCACTTTTAGGAACCTTGTTCCGTCCTCTATGTCAGTGCCCGGATACCTTCTTCTTTTTATTTTTGAGATGGGAGTAACTCTCCATCCTTCCAATTTTTCTAATATTTCGTCATCATCAAGATAGACGGGCAGGTGCATGAAGGAAACAACATAGTCTCTGTTTTGTAGATTTTTCACTTCACATTTCACTCCTTTTATTTCCAGTCCATCAGTAAGTTTGTCACACATTTCTTCTTTTTCCATTGTCAGTTCATATTCCTTTCCTTGTCTTGGTCTTAGCGCCAATATTCCACTATGTCCACATAATTCCGTTACAGCTTTGATGATATCCTCCGCTCTTACCTCGATCACGTTTTCCACATTAACAATCACTGTAGCCTCTTTTTAAATATTTCCTTTCGCTGTTTTTGTTTCTCGCATCTTGGGTGTTTCCCTCTCTCACTCGTGGTCGATTATCCAGTCTATTGTCGTTTGCCTTGCGTGTTCCTCCTGCCAGTCCAGTGTCGATTGCCGTGCGCCTTCCTCCTGCCAGTCCATTGTCAATTACAGTGCGTGTTCCCCAACCAGTCCAGTGTCGTTTGCCGTTAATCCGTCCATGATTGCAAAAAAACAAAGACAAAAAACCACCCTCCAGCCAGCCAAAGCTGCTGTTAGGTGGTTTAAAAAACAAAAAAACAAACAAAAAGCGAACTTAAAGTAACAAAAACTCACAAAACAAACAAATTGACAAAAACAAAATGGGGGAGAGCCTTCCTCTCCCAACTACTGCCACACAACTTCCTGGATCGTACCACTAGGGCGTTCTCAAGGTGGTTGACAAGATTCTCAAGGTTCTCAAGGTTGACAACAAGAGGCCTCAAAAGCTTTCTGTTAACTGAGGGCAACACTGTACAGTATGGTGTTGGCCAAACGGGAAAAGGTACGACTCTGGTGGGACTCGGACCCACAACCTTTGAACGTCCTCATTTTGCAATCTAGAAGTCCAATGCACTATCCATTGCGCCACAGAGCCCACATGATTGTTTGGTTGGGCCACTTGATGGTTTTTCATCTGGGCATTTCCAACACTGTAATGCTTTTCACTCTGCGGGCAGAAAAGACAGGTGCTCTAGCCTCTGCACAATTTAAACTGGATTCAAAGTCTCAAGGCTCTCTGTCCAAGAACAATCCCAAAGAGCAAAGTCAGCTGGATAGAGGCACCGCTGGGATTCGAAGCCAGGATCTCCTGTTTACAAGACAGGCGCTTTGACCAGCTAAGCCACGGCGCCTTGATGCTATGATTTGTTATCTTGGGACACTGTCCTTCAACAACAGCTCAGGGATGGTTTGCAAGTGGGAGCAATTGCAAAGGAAGCCTCAGTTTCACCGTTTGTGGTCAGTTCTCAGAAAAGCAAACAATTGCGAGGGTTCAAGGCCTTGCGAAACAGAAAGGCATAGTGAAAGGCACCCCTGGGATTTGAACCCAGGATCTCCTGTTTACTAGACAGGCGCTTTAACCAACTAAGCCACAGCACCTGCCTTCCTGTGCACAAAAAAAGTTGCAATTCGTGGACCAGGCGTTGGACAGCATAAACTAGTTTGTTGACAACTGCGTGGGGGGTGGCCAACCAGCCTCTCTGATTATTGGCCAACCATGTTCAGCTGAGGGCTGTTTCACAAAAGCAGAATTTAGAAATCCAGGATAAGAGATAAAGCTGGGCTTGACCTAGTGTGATCAGTGCATCCTGGCTTTATCAGTTTCACAAAGGCCAAACCAGGCTCAGGAGGAGCGGCTATGTCAAGCCAGGTGTAAGTAATTCAGATAAGTGGGAGTCAACAGCTTTCTTCAACAGACCACACAGTCCATCACAGATTCATTGATGCTACAATGGATAAGTTGCGTGCGCCATACTTCAAGTGTTGGGTGTAACTAATTACTTACCACACTCGTACAAATTCGTATGAATTATTGTAAAATATGTATGAAAAAAGTGTGAAATGTCATGAGATCAGACATAAAACAGTAGTGCCTTTAACATCAAAATGTAGCCTATTGTCTGATGCTAAAAAGTATGTTTTTATAGCTAATGTAACCTTCTCCACCTTTGTCAGTTTAAGGATAATTCATGCAATTTTATAGTATCTATTTGAAAGAATTAAAACAGATTCATGCCTCTCCTTGTATTATTCAGCTGGTTAATATGGGATTTTGAAAGTAATTAATTAAAAGTAATTAAATACTTTTTAGAGAGAGTAATTATTACAGTAATCTAATTACACTGTTGAAGAGGTAATTAGTAACTAGTAATTAATTACTTTTTTAGAGTAACTTACCCAACACTGCTGACAGCTGATTAATTTAGGTTACACAGCTTATTAATGTTCCTCTTTTTTGTTACACATCCCCAGAAAAGCAGTAGGGTAGAGTGGGAGAAAACGCCCCCCAAGGGGCATAGTTTCTCTTTATCATAATTACTACAGTAACATATTTCTGTTCATCAAAGTCTTTATTTTACACTTGAATGCAGTATAACTAGGCCGTAAAATCAAAATATTTGAACAAAACATGAAAAAATTAATTCAAGTGAGCATTAGCTAGCTTGGTGAATGCAATGATGGAAGGTGGTTAGGTGACCCAAAGATAAAACACAGTGACTTTTAATGCATTTATGTAATATATTTCACTATTAATATACTAATTTATGTTTAATATTTATTTAGGGTTTTCTGTTTATCTTGATGATAGTGATGAACAAATACTATCAATTATAGACCTCGTGTAGAAATCAAAATATTCAAATGTTATAAATTTGGCTATTTTGTACATTCCTGAAATAAATATTAATAGGTATATATATTATGTTGTTGCATTACTTGTCTTTTACTTTTAGAGATTAAAAACTATGTTCATTTTGCTGTTGATCTGAAGGAAACTGGTTGGTAAGAAAGGGGGCATTTTACCCCACCTTGGGGGGTGTTTTACCCCACCGCTGGGGCAAAACGCCCCCTTTGTACAAAAATATTTTCAGTCAAAAAACAAATTAATTATGAAGGTTGAGCAATTTTAATATTTGGTAAATAACTCCTGCCAAAGACACTCAAAACTGGGATGGCAATTTAGTCACATTTATGTTTTGTTTTACAGTATGTCACATTTTCCTTAAGGGGGGCATTTTCCTCCACTTCTACCCTAACGCTCTTGCAGGGAATTGTCGGGAAAAGCCAATGGGTCGGACCTGTCCCGAAACACTCTTTCACGTCTGAAAGGCCTTCTCAATATAAGTGCTTCATCAGATGTCATCCAAAAATGGGCATGCCATTGTAAAGGACGAAACATGTGTTTAGAGCTACTTATATTGCCTGACTTGATTGACAAAACTTTTGCTTCTTTATCAGCCATTTCTCTAATTCCCTCATCACATACAATAGACTATTAAAGACCTATCTGTCTTCAAAAACACAATTGAATAGTAACAATGCCCATATGGATAATTATTATTATTGTTAATAATGGTAGGCTACCATCATAATGTTACAATAATAATAGTAGGCTATACTTGACTGAATGCCAATATGTATCTGAGTTATTTTAATGCAGACTGATAAAATTGCGCTGAACTTATAGATGACAAAACGGAATAACTGACAAAACACATTGGATTCTGATCTGCATGACCGCTGACTGAACAGATAAGGCACGAGGATTGACTAAGCCTGGCTGTTAGCCTGGTCTGGAGCAGGCTAGCTGCACAGAATAAAACGCCATGGTAACTTATGTGCTACTGCTTTTGTGAAACCGAGTCCCGGCTTAATTCAGCCAGGATATCTGGAAAATCCCAGCTTAATCCACTATCTTGGTTTTGTGAAATAGCCCTCCGGACTCCTAGAACCCACATCAAACATGTTTATGGAGCTCCATTCACAAGAGCTGCAAAGACCATCTAAGCAGCGGGAAGAGAAAGGAAGTCTGGCACAACTCTGTGGTGACTGCCAGTCCTTGTGTGCAAGAGCCAAGAGATTTTGGTAAGCAAATGTAGTAGTAAACAAAACAGACAACATTTTGAAGCCTTTCAACTACATTGACATTATTTGAAATGAACACGTTGACAAAAAAGAGGCCTCAAAAGCTTTCTGTTAACTGAGGGCAACACTGTACAGTATGGGGTTGACAAAACGGCAAAAGGTACGACTCTGGTGGGACTCAAACCCACAACCTTTGAATGTCCTCATTTTGCAATCTAGAAGTCCAATGCGCTATCCATTGCACCACAGAGCCCACATGATTGTTTGGTTGGGCCACTTGATGGTTTTTCATCTGGGCATTTCCAACACTGTAATGCTTTTCACTCTGCGGGAAGAAAAGACAGGTGCTCTAGCCTCTGCACAATTTAAACTGGATTCAAAGTCTCAAGGCTCTCTGTCCAAGAACAATCCCAAAGAGCAAAGTCAGCTGGATAGAGGCACCGTTGGGATTCGAACCCAGGATCTCCTGTTTACAAGACAGGCACTTTGACCAGCTAAGCCACGGCGCCTTGATGCTAAGATCTGTTATCTTGGGACACTGTCCTTCAACAACAGCTCAGGGATGGTTTGCAAATGGAAGCAATTGCAAAGGAAGCGTCAGTTTCACCGTTTGTGGTCAGTTCTCAGAAAAGCAAACAATTGCGAGGGTTCAAGGCCTTGCGAAACAGAAAGGCATAGTGAAAGGCACCGCTGGGATTCGAACACAGGATCTCCTGTTTACAAGACAGGCGCTTTGACCAGCTAAGCCACGGCGCCTTAATGCTATCATTTGTTATCTTGGGACACTGTCCTCCAACAACAGCTCAGGGATGGTTTGCAAGTGGAAGCAATTGCAAAGGAAGCCTCAGTTTCACCGTTTGTGGTCAGTTCTCAGAAAAGCAAACAATTGCGAGGGTTCGAGGCCTTGCGAAACAGAAAGGCATAGTGAAAGGCACTGCTGGGATTCGAACCCAGGATCTCCTGTTTACTAGACAGGCGCTTTAACCAACTAAGCCACAGCACCTGCCTTCCTGTGCACAAAAAAAGTTGCAATTCGTGGACCAGGCGTTGGACAGCATAAACTAGTTTGTTGACAACTGCGTGGGGGGTGGCCAACCAGCCTCTCTGATTATTGGCCAACCATGTTCAGCTGAGGGCTGTTTCACAAAAGCAGAATTTAGAAATCCAGGATAAGAGATAAAGCTGGGCTTGACCTAGTGTGATCAGTGCATCCTGGCTTTATCAGTTTCACAAAGGCCAAACCAGGCTCAGGAGGAGCGGCTATGTCAAGCCAGGTGTAAGTAATTCAGATAAGTGGGAGTCAACAGCTTTCTTCAACAGACCACACAGTCCATCACAGATTCATTGATGCTACAATGGATAAGTTGCGTGCGCCATACTTCAAGTGTTGGGTGTAACTAATTACTTACCACACTCGTACAAATTCGTATGAATTATTGTAAAATATGTATGAAAAAAGTGTGAAATGTCATGAGATCAGACATAAAACAGTAGTGCCTTTAACATCAAAATGTAGCCTATTGTCTGATGCTAAAAAGTATGTTTTTATAGCTAATGTAACCTTCTCCACCTTTGTCAGTTTAAGGATAATTCATGCAATTTTATAGTATCTATTTGAAAGAATTAAAACAGATTCATGCCTCTCCTTGTATTATTCAGCTGGTTAATATGGGATTTTGAAAGTAATTAATTAAAAGTAATTAAATACTTTTTAGAGAGAGTAATTATTACAGTAATCTAATTACACTGTTGAAGAGGTAATTAGTAACTAGTAATTAATTACTTTTTTAGAGTAACTTACCCAACACTGCTGACAGCTGATTAATTTAGGTTACACAGCTTATTAATGTTCCTCTTTTTTGTTACACATCCCCAGAAAAGCAGTAGGGTAGAGTGGGAGAAAACGCCCCCCAAGGGGCATAGTTTCTCTTTATCATAATTACTACAGTAACATATTTCTGTTCATCAAAGTCTTTATTTTACACTTGAATGCAGTATAACTAGGCCGTAAAATCAAAATATTTGAACAAAACATGAAAAAATTAATTCAAGTGAGCATTAGCTAGCTTGGTGAATGCAATGATGGAAGGTGGTTAGGTGACCCAAAGATAAAACACAGTGACTTTTAATGCATTTATGTAATATATTTCACTATTAATATACTAATTTATGTTTAATATTTATTTAGGGTTTTCTGTTTATCTTGATGATAGTGATGAACAAATACTATCAATTATAGACCTCGTGTAGAAATCAAAATATTCAAATGTTATAAATTTGGCTATTTTGTACATTCCTGAAATAAATATTAATAGGTATATATATTATGTTGTTGCATTACTTGTCTTTTACTTTTAGAGATTAAAAACTATGTTCATTTTGCTGTTGATCTGAAGGAAACTGGTTGGTAAGAAAGGGGGCATTTTACCCCACCTTGGGGGGTGTTTTACCCCACCGCTGGGGCAAAACGCCCCCTTTGTACAAAAATATTTTCAGTCAAAAAACAAATTAATTATGAAGGTTGAGCAATTTTAATATTTGGTAAATAACTCCTGCCAAAGACACTCAAAACTGGGATGGCAATTTAGTCACATTTATGTTTTGTTTTACAGTATGTCACATTTTCCTTAAGGGGGGCATTTTCCTCCACTTCTACCCTAACGCTCTTGCAGGGAATTGTCGGGAAAAGCCAATGGGTCGGACCTGTCCCGAAACACTCTTTCACGTCTGAAAGGCCTTCTCAATATAAGTGCTTCATCAGATGTCATCCAAAAATGGGCATGCCATTGTAAAGGACGAAACATGTGTTTAGAGCTACTTATATTGCCTGACTTGATTGACAAAACTTTTGCTTCTTTATCAGCCATTTCTCTAATTCCCTCATCACATACAATAGACTATTAAAGACCTATCTGTCTTCAAAAACACAATTGAATAGTAACAATGCCCATATGGATAATTATTATTATTGTTAATAATGGTAGGCTACCATCATAATGTTACAATAATAATAGTAGGCTATACTTGACTGAATGCCAATATGTATCTGAGTTATTTTAATGCAGACTGATAAAATTGCGCTGAACTTATAGATGACAAAACGGAATAACTGACAAAACACATTGGATTCTGATCTGCATGACCGCTGACTGAACAGATAAGGCACGAGGATTGACTAAGCCTGGCTGTTAGCCTGGTCTGGAGCAGGCTAGCTGCACAGAATAAAACGCCATGGTAACTTATGTGCTACTGCTTTTGTGAAACCGAGTCCCGGCTTAATTCAGCCAGGATATCTGGAAAATCCCAGCTTAATCCACTATCTTGGTTTTGTGAAATAGCCCTCCGGACTCCTAGAACCCACATCAAACATGTTTATGGAGCTCCATTCACAAGAGCTGCAAAGACCATCTAAGCAGCGGGAAGAGAAAGGAAGTCTGGCACAACTCTGTGGTGACTGCCAGTCCTTGTGTGCAAGAGCCAAGAGATTTTGGTAAGCAAATGTAGTAGTAATCAAAACAGACAACATTTTGAAGCCTTTCAACTACATTGACATTATTTGAAATGAACACGTTGACAAAAAAGAGGCCTCAAAAGCTTTCTGTTAACTGAGGGCAACACTGTACAGTATGGGGTTGACAAAACGGCAAAAGGTACGACTCTGGTGGGACTCAAACCCACAACCTTTGAATGTCCTCATTTTGCAATCTAGAAGTCCAATGTGCTATCCATTGCGCCAAAGCCTGCGCGTGTTAGTCGTGGT
>NW_024121211.1:15400071-15411351 GCF_016745375.1 Pimephales promelas | reverse complement strand
AAACATTTATTTATACTAATAAATGACTGCACAATCTCACGTCTCTCATGTTCTCACTCTTCCACAGAAAACTCACATTTTTCTCTACACTAGACATACCAAACACTAACAAAATAAAACAGAATAGTGGCACAATACAAAGAACACAGGCTTGAGTTGAAGCTGATCGAATGTTAGATGGTCATGACGCGCACGGAGTTTCACCGCTGCGTGTCTCACACTCCTGCACACACCGCTTATATGCTCAGCACGAGCCATCAGAGCAACGAACCACAGGTGCGCAAGGGAGGAGCCTACACTTAAGAAGAGACATTAATTAGATTACAAGACAAACATACACACACAAATACATAGGCAACACCCATAAGGCTGAGGCCGTAACACTTGTAAACAGGAGATCCAGGGTTCGAATCCCAACGGTGCCTCTATCCAGCTGACTTTGCTCTTTGGGATTGTTCTTGGACAGAGAGCCTTGAGACTTTGAATCCAGTTTAAATTGTGCAGAGGCTAGAGCACCTGTCTTTTCTGCCCGCAGAGTGAAAAGCATTACAGTGTTGGAAATGCCCAGATGAAAAACCATCAAGTGGCCCAACCATGACAGCCAATCACGTTCCTCGCCGCAACCAAGATTCCTACTATTCTTGGTTATGACAGCCAATCAACGTTCCCGGCTGCAACCAAGATTCGTACACTTATGGCCAATCACGGCTCTTATCGCTACCATGATTTTGCTTAGTAACTAACCAAGAATTGTCCAATAAACGTCAAGATTCACCTCCCCCCTGTGACTTGCGAATTGCGCCCGGAGAATAGGATGACAATTCATTGATTAACTTCGGATCAAAAGTCGCAAAGTAAGTCAGTCTTTTGTCAATAAAAGTAAAGTGCCAAATAGTTGTTTTATATGAATAACCTGTGTCTCAGACTAGCTAATAATTCAAGTAATGAATACAATTCATAATTAAAAAAGTATTTAGATAAAACGATCAAGCAGAACAAAGTATATAACGTTACAGTTTACTACAGCTTTACTTGTTGCAACATTAAAATGATTGTTACACACTAAGGCATCACTAATTATAATTCAATTAATATATAGTGTACATTATGCTTCTACTTTTAGTACTTTTACTTTATTTTGACGCTAAACTAACTTGTTTTCGCTAACGTTAAGTAGGCTAACATTTTGAATGCATTAATTACATTTAACTGTTACTTGTAATAGAGCAAAGGATTTCAAAGAGGGGAAAGTAGTGGTATAACAATGGTATAATAATGGTATAATAATTATTGAAAAAATGACCTCTTACTCTGGGATCATTCTGAGATTCTGATGTGTAAATCAACATTTTAAGCCTGTTAGAAAAATATAGACACACAAAGCATAATAGCCTATATAATCAACATTAAAAGGTGTTCATGATTAAATATAGTACTGTAATATGCATTGCTGTATTAACTAATGTGTTACCAATGTTGTTGTTTGTTTCTTTCTCTATAGTCTTTATATCTTCAAATTATTATTATTTTATTTAGATGGAACTTTTCAAAGAGGGGAAAGTAGTGGTATAACAATGGTATAATAATTATTGAAAAAATGACCTCTTACTCTGGGATCATTCTGAGATTCTGATGTGTAAATCAAAACTTTAAGCCTGTTAGAAAAATATAGACACACAAAGCATAATAGCCTATATAATCAACATTACAAGGTGATCATGAGTAAAGTAATATAATATGCATGGCTGTATTAACTAATGTGTTACCAAATGTATCTGTCTGTTTCTTTCTCTATAGTCTTTATATCTTCAAAAAAAAAAATTGTTTTTTATTTAGATGGAACCTCGCTTCAGGAGACGAGCTGATGGCAGCCTGAATTTGACTGATACAATGGAAGCGGCAAAGGTGAAGGAGGCCAACAAAGGAAAGCCCTATGCAAGACCCCTGTCCCCTGACATAGTGCTGGACAAGGCCAAGAAAAGCTTAAGTCAGCACCATGGAGATCCAGCTAACAGAAAGCACCTGCTGGGTTTCTTTGAAATCCAGTTTGGTGTATTTCGAGGGCAAACATTCAAGTGGGTGGCTGAAAATGCCCTGGGGTATGCAGCTTACCTGGTGGCAGCTATTTAGAGGGACCCCACAGGAGGCAGCAAAGACTCCAAAGAACATGCCCACAACAAAGAGAGTTTTAGGGAGTATGTTGAGCTCTTTCCTTCTGGCAGAATTGCCATTGCCATGAAGGAAGAGCAATATGCTGGGAAAGATCTCCAGCACGCTGCCACCACCCAGCACGCTGCCTCGACCCAGCACGCTACCACCACCCAGCACGCTACCACCACCCAGCACGCTACCATCACATCCCAGCACGCTAACATCACCCAGCATGCTACCACCACCCAGCACGCTACCATCACATCCCAGCACGCTACTATCACCCAGCATGCTACCACCACCCAGCATGCTGCCTCCACCCAGCACGCTACCATCACATCCCAGCACGCTGCCTCTACCCAGCACGCTACCACCACCCATACTTCTACTGCCCATCTCCGCTCCCTTTTGTTTAGGAAGTTGCCTAACCAGAAAAACCTGACCAAGACCATTGAAAGGCTGGTTTCCCCCGTCAAATCCACACCTTGTAAGCAAACATTTATTTGTATAACACCTTTTTGGTGTGTTTAGTATTTATTGTTTTGTATGATTTTAGGATTTATTGTTCTGTAGTCATGTTTATCTGTTCTGTGTTTTGTTTTGTAGCGTTGGCCAAGGCACGTACGCGTCCCTCAGCCACCCTCACTCGCCCGACTGTGTCCATTGAGGCAGCCACAGGGACCTCAGCCACCCTCACTCGCCCGACTGTGTCCATTGAGGCAGCCACAGGGACTTCAGCCACCCTCACTCGCCCGACTGTGTCCACTGAGATAGTTGCCTCTGCCAGCAGTGTGCTGTCATCTAAGTTTGAGATGGCACATCTGTCATGTACGTTTATACTTATTTAAAACATGCAACAAAATATTCAAGTTCCATTCCAGGAAAAAAAAGTTAAGGGAAGTTAATGTGAATTTGCATTGGTTGTATTTATTATATTTTTTGTTTTTTTCCCCCAGCACAACGAGTCTGTCTTCCATCTGGATGGATACACACTCTGCCTGAAGTGGATCAGAGATGGATTTCCAAGGCTCTGTTCAGGTGGACAGCACAGGGCCACCCTGAGCTGATCTTCAGCAGGGTGGACAAACTTTGGTGGTATCCTCCACAGGTTCCACTGAAGACCAGTAATTGCCCTCCCTTAGAGAATTACTTTGGCCATCCCCTGCTGCTCTGGATGCCACGAAAACTGTGGCAAGTGAAGCTGACCTGTCCACATCCAGACTGTCAGAAAGACCTTCTGACTTCAGCTGGCTTGCATCAAAAGATCAGGCAGGTGATTGCCTTGGGTAAGATATACTTTGTGGCATCTGAGTACCTGGCCTGCCGAAGATGCAAGAGGAAGGTCATCAGCTGGAGGCATGATATCGTCTCCCAGCTCGACATTGGCCACAGGGTGCAGTTCCCTTGCATTCTTACATCAAAACTTGCATGTGACATCGAGGTAGTATGTTTGATGCGTCAGCGAGGGCTGGGAAACAGCAGCAGCCAGATCCAGCGCAAGCTGCAGGAACGTCATACTGAGGTGTGGTTGCAAAAGACAGTCCAGTATCTGACAGATTGCAAGGGGATTGCCAGTGCTGTCACTTCGAGCCTGATCCTGCCTGTGACATTTGAATCTGCTCCTTCGATGCCTTCTGTCCCTAAGCACCGGTGGTTGATGCAGGTGTACGCCCAGGATGCCCTGCAAAGGCTGGATGAGATCAAAGCCACTATCACATCTCAATATGGTCGGATCTTAAAAATGGATTCAACAAAAAAAGTGGCCAGAAAACTAGCGGGACGGAGCTATGGCACTGCTACCTGGGCAACCAATGTTGGCAGTGAAGGTTTTGGTCTCGGGCCAATGATTGAAGGCCTCATCAAGCGATACAGAGTGGCTGGGGTGGCTCCTCCCGAGATACTGTATGTCGACCGAGACTGCTGTGGCAACACTCTTCTGAGGAGAATGTTTGAAGAGTGGGAGCGAATGATCATTCGTTTAGATGTATGGCACTTTATGAGGAGGTTTGCTGTGGGTTGCACCACTGACTCTCATCAGTTGTATGCCACATTTATGAGTCGCCTCAGCCACTGTATTTTCATGTGGGACCAGGTTGACCTGGCGGCCCTGAAGAAGGCAAAGCATGCAGAGCTAGAGGCTAACTGGAAACCTACATCCGAGGCTGATGTGTTGCGCAGTATCAGCCGTAACGAGCTAGCCCTACA
The DNA here is from genome assembly GCF_016745375.1 of Pimephales promelas. Next base: position 15,406,995 of record NW_024121211.1, on the reverse strand, counting down.
TTGCAGGAGAACCACTCGCGGGACCAAGGAGACCCTGGCGCTGATTGAAAGCCTTATTCAGGCCTTTGATGGAGATGCTGGTCGTGACACTATGGGAGTCCCACTAATAAACTCAGCCCGGATGAGAGAGATCTTGAAGTGCCTGTGCCAGAGGCTCCACTTCGCTTGAGTCATTTCACCTGCACCTTAACAGATTCATCCCAGGTAAATAAGTGACTTAACTGAATTATTAAAATAAGATTTGAATTAATTATATATTAAAATAACTATAGGAACAGTTATTTGTGTATCCATATGACATTTTTGTGTGGTCTTATTTTTCTTTTTTGAATTTACAGGTACGCTGGCGAGTGACACCTTCTTCCAGGAATATCTTTTGGATGGACTTGCAAGGTGGAATGAGGACCGGGCTGTGGCAGCAACAACGGATGAGCAGCAGCCCCATTCCTACAATCATCTTCTGCGTCATGCTGTCAACACTCTTGCAGAGGAGGTTATGGGCAAGAAAATCATCCCTTATGTTGGGCCAAGAAAGTACACTGGTAGCTAACTATTTGTTATTTTTGGTGACATTTTTTTAAGTGTACACATACCATTTAACCTCTGAATTATAATATAATATCCTGGTATACTATCTAATTTTTAATGTTTAATATTTTAAAGGTGAGCTTATTGGAGTGGAATATCTTTACCAGCAAACTGGTAAAGTTCTGCAAGACTACAAGTTGGCCATTGAAGAGTCCGAGACCACTGAGGTTGGTATAGAAGTGGATGAAGGTTATGCTGAACTTGAGGAGTTTCAGGACATCACTGTCCCTACCCTTGACACAGAACAGACACCTGTTGCCTCTTCACAAGCATCAGTGTCTGCAGCATCATCTCCAACCCCTCCTGTCACCAGCTCCATTTCACCATTGTCTGTGGTTCCTCCATCACCAACCCCTCCTGTCTCCAGCTCCATTTCTCCATTGTCTGTGGTTCCTCCATCACCAACCCCTCCTGTCACCAGCTCCATTTCTCCATTGTCTGTGGTTTCTCCATCACCAACCCCTCCTGTCTCCAGCTCCATTTCTCCATTGTCTGTGGTTTCTCCATCACCAACCCCTCCTGTCACCAGCTCCATTTCACCATTGTCTGCGGTTCCTCCATCACCATCCACATCTGTCACCTGCTCCATTTCACCATTGTCTGTGGTCCCTCCGTCTCCTGTCACTAGCCCACTGCACAGTCATTTAAAGCCAGGACTCTTTCCTGGAGCACATAGCTGTGAGTTTACCAAAGTATCTATATAGAGTTATTGTGACAACAATTACCAGCACCTCTATGTATGTATGTCTTATTGAAAGGCAAAAAATACAAATTTAAACTGAATGTTTGCCTTTTCATGTATTTCCAGTGGACCAGTCATCAGCAGAAACTTCTGAACATCTGACATCTGAAGAGAACACTTCACATGATGTAAGGGCCCAGTGTACATTTACGTCTGTAAACAAAATCTTAGTTATGTTTGCTGTGCTTTCATGTGAATATTTGTATTCATTGCTGCTATCAAAAGTTCCTAAATTATCTTTTATTTTAGGATTCTGTTGGACCAGATAATATTGGGGGGTATGGCCATGCAGGACTTGGCTGAGTTCTTGGTTACACTGTTAGACCTTACCAGGTTTTTTTTTTACAGTAAAATACTGGCAACACTGTTGCCAGGTATTTACTGTAGAAATGCACTAAAACTCGAGTTAACTAAAAAATACAATTTATTAGTTTTAGTTCATTTTTACAGTAAATAACTGGCCAGTTATTTACTGTAAAAATGGACTAAAACTCGGGTTAACTAACTTCACTTGCAGAAACCAACTTAATAAGAATCAACTAAATGTATAATGCATTAATAATGTGAGCAAGGTATTATTGTGAACTTATTTAATTAGAAACAACAAAAATTAACTTTTGTAAATAAAGAGGTTTCCACCGGATTCTACGACTAACGCAGACAGTGCCTTTTAAATAAAGCAACATGCAGCACATCATCATTGTTTGCACAGGCTCTACTCTTCAGCACAATGGTGACCCAAAAAACAAGATTTTACAGTAAACTACTGGCAACAGTGTTGCCAGTATAAACCTGTTTTATAACTTACAGTTTATTACTGTTAAAATACATTTTGTGGGAGTGTCTTTTTTATCTTACACTGTTAACCCTTTCAACTCCACAGGAAAATCCACATTACAAAGAGTAAAAATTAACATTGATGCAGTGTTGCAGTGAGATAATTAAGGGAATATGTAAGTGATTGTTGAGAATGAACACCTGCTGTTAACAAGCAGAATCACAGAAGGAAAGAGGAACAACAAGAACAGAAAATAGAGAAACACAAGAACTACAACTGACTTCAGCCATTACACATTATTACACTTATTATTAACCACTAACCAGTATGGCTTTATTTCTGTCATACATCTATAGATGTTCTTGAGATGTTTAATTAAAAATGTTTTTGTTTAAAGTTACCATTATAGAGATCAGTGTTTGCTTTAGTTGGTCTGCTGATGCTGTAACATGAGATTTTCTTTTGACGTTGTGAGCTGTGTTCAAGTCACACTTGTGCAGACATACAGTTTAGTAACGATTTGTCAAAACATGACAATCATCATACTCTCTGTTCATTTACAAAATAATTCATTCTTACTCATTCAGACTTTAATCCTCAACCAAAAGTGTTACATTACCACCACCGTGAAACCACAGCAATTAATAGAGACAAATTTTTTTTAACATATCATACATAAACCAAAGCAGCGCTACAGTCTTGTAGAAACACCAAGATATCAAAATTTAGCACATTAATCTCAACAATGGTGACATTTTTTTTATTCATGCAGCAGTGCATGCTGGGAGTTTTATAAAATCCTGGAACCTAGCATGCACTGCTGCATGAAACTTTTGAATGTTACCGTTGTTGAGATGAATATTATAATTGTTGATGTCTGTGTGTGTCTGACTCAAGCAGGGTAATTATTTAAATGTTTTATATGATTACAATATTATTCAAAAGACATGATTAACCAACATATTGATTTCATGTTGTAGATTCACAGATTTATTTTATAATGTAAGTTTCATATTAAATACCCATCTATTCACAGAGTATAAACAGGAAAGATCTGAAAATCAGACATATCCAGAATGATTATGATATTATCGTAAAAGCCAATAACACCAGATCAACTTCCTCTTGACTTATTCTAGCTACAACAAATGTGTTTTAAGACTCACTGTTACAGCAGTCAGAGAATGATAAATGTAACAAGTCCAGGGATAAGAGGCCTACTAAAGCAAATACTGATTCAGAGCCACAAAGAAGATTGTGGCACCAGGTGTGGAGAGCACCAAAAGGTATGTTAAATTTAGCAAACACAGGTTCTTGATTGTCTTAAAAATTTTGTATAAAACAAACCACAAAACATAACTATGCACAGATATTAAAAATGAACATCTAGACAACACAAAGCAAAACAGACAGATTAGAAAAGGGGGGAAAAAGCAAGAAAAATAACAGAGTAAGGATCACACATTGAAACGAATATGTATTCTGCTGTAATTTGCAGGTGTTTCGTTGGGGCTCATAGTCCTGCACAGTGGCCTAGCTGCAACCGAGTGGTGGAGGCCATCTTCACAAGGCTCTGTGCCCTCTATCCAAACGTGGTGTGATGGAGTGAGGGTGTCCCGCTTCACAATGGTGGTGCGTGCTTACAAGCACACCCGAGAGTGCATCCTCACTAATGCTAAGGTGATGAGCGAGACCACCATCCAAGTAAACAGTGCAACAGTGACACAATGGTGAGTAAATTAGCATTGTTCGAAGCATAAATTGATCAGCAAATCAGTTTTTTTCACTTCTCTCTGCACCCGCAACTCTCACTGCATCTCTCACTGCACGTCTCACTGCACCTCTCACTGCACCTCTCACTGCACGTCTCACTGCACGTCTCACTGCATCTCTCACTGCACGTCTCACTGCACGTCTCACTGCACGTCTCACTGCACGTCTCACTGCACCTCTCACTACACGTCTCACTGCACGTCTCACTGCACCTCTCACTGCACGTCTCACTGCACCTCTCACTGCACCTCTCACTGCACGTCTCACTGCACGTCTCACTGCACCTCTCACTGCACGTCTCACTGCACCTCTCACTACACGTCTCACTGCACCACTCACTGCATCTCTCAAAAAGAAACAAACAAACAAACAGCTACTGTACCAGCGGCATATTACTAAAGCAATGATACACGAGACAAGGGTGTGATCAATTGCTCTGTGATCTTAGCTGTGTCTTGCTGTTACATCATAGTCATGATCAAACAGTAGTTGAACATACCATCTTTTGTATAATTGCTTAGATGTTTATTATAATTGGTTGCTTTATGTTTTCCCAGGTACAGCAGGCGTTGTAAGTCACAGGAGCAGGAGATATTGAAACAGGGTATCCAAGCCCCTGAAGCACCCATGGCAGGACCTGAGAACCTTCCTGCTGCTTTGCAGAAAAGACAGACTCTCTGTTCCGGCAATTTGTCAGAGCCACACATTTTTATCCTGCCACCAAATACTGCTGGGGAGGCTAAACTCAAAGGGAGGTCGCAACCTCAGCAACCTCAGGCCATCTTCCAGGCTCCACCATCACACCAAGGACTTCCTGTCCCTATTGCACCAGCACCACCTGTCTCTCTCCCTTTCATTTTACCACCTGTGCAGCCTCCTACAGTGCCTGGTACCTCACAGGTGATGTTCTTCTTACCTTCAGCTATGACACCATCAGCTCAAACACAGACATCCAGTCAATCGGTTCCTTACTCCACACAGCAATATAGGAAGAGAAAACAGAAGATGGAGAGCGCTGGAACAGTGACAAGAAAGTATGTGAGAAAGACAGACGTCATTCTTTGCAAAAAGTGCAATAAGGAGAGAAAGCCACCAACACATCTCCAGTACTTTTGGAACTGGTACTAGACTCAATCATATGATGAATGGAGGGCTGTGCTGATGGAACGAGGTTATAGGAAAAAAAAAAAGCCAGGAAGTGACAACCCTCCAGCTTCTTAAAATTGAAATGGCAGCTATCTTTAAAATGTTTTAAAACTATGTGTGTGATTCCTTTTGAATCATTATTAAACATGGTCGGTGTGTGTTTGTGTGTGTTTGTGTGTGTTGCACGCATGCATGTGTGAGTAGGATGGGGATAATGGGTGTTGTGTTTGTACCTTTATTTGAGTTTTATTCATTTTACTTTTCTTACACTTTATTCGATTACATTTGTGTACAGTTTTTAGAATAGGAGTGAAAGACAGGTATACTGTATCAGGTAATTTAATTCTTATTGGAGTTAAGTAAAATACTTGGCCCAGGGATAGAAACTACACTATCCTGTTAGTAGCTGTCATCAGGGCAACAGGTGGTTTATTTTAGTTATTTTTTTACGTTAACTTATGCCTTAAGTTATTTATGTACCTGATTATTATTAATATCATTATTATTATTATTAATATTATTGTTGTTGTTAAGGTGTACCGGCGGTGAAGGTGTAAAATCAATGACGATGTAGAATAATTCAGTCCAGGGTGTTTATTTTGGTGCAAAAATCGTGATTCCCAGCAAAAATATATACAATGAAAAACAAATCAAAACAAACTAAGGCAAAAATAAATATATATCTATATAAATATATATGCAAATCTAGCAGTCTGTATTCCAGCTATGCCAATATCAAGGCCCAAAATACAAGGAGTAATGCCACACTCCAAAAAACACACTCCACAAAATGGCTACCAGAAGCCCTTTTATATAGTTAGGCTCCTCCCACTTCTGGAACATCCCATGTAGAAGTAAATGACAATTTCAAAGTAAGATAAAACTATACAAATACTTCAAATAAATGATATTAATACACAATCTAAGCATCACATTAGTAATTACAAAGTGTTGCTTACATATTGAGAAGAAAAATGCCAGAGACATGATAGTTTCCCAGATTTCCCCCTGTGATGTCACTGACAATGGAATTCAGATTCAGATTCAGATTCATTTTATTGTCATTGACAAAATACAAAGTACAAAGCCAACGAAACATAGTTAGCATCTGACCAGAAGTGCAAACAGTAGTAATAATTTAAAAGAAACATAAAAAGTTATAATTACAATATATAAATATAAATAAATAGTGCAGTTGCAGGGCTCAGTGCAATGTCTCAGAAATTAGAGGTAGTGTTTAACATCTTGACCACAGATGGGCAGAAACTGTTCCTAAATCTGCTCGTACGACAGCGAAAGCTCCTATATCATCTCCCAGATGGGAGAAGAGTAAATAGTCCATTGATGGGATGAGAAGTGTCTTTAATAATGCATCTTGCCCTACGTAGGCATCGCTTAAAGTAAATGTCTTAGCAATTTAGCACCAATGATGTTTTGGGCTCTTTTGACCACACCGAATTGCCCTTCCTACTGGGCAGATGAAGACTTTAAAATGGCAGCCATCGCTGCACATGGGTTTGCCAGTTGAGAATTGACCCACCATGTGAGTACTACGGTATTTTATGTGTATATGTTAGTTTGTTATAATAAACTGTTAACATTTGTAAGAATTTGGTGTGGTTTCTTTGAATGTTAAATCATACAACAAAACAAGAGAAAACATTAAGCATTGTAACAAAACAACCCACAAAAGAAAAGAAAATTATTTAAACAAAACTGTAGGACAAAGCAGAGGTTATTACACCAACTAAACAGAGAAATAACCACACATCAATATATATATATGATGTTATTTTGCCGGCATCTGGATTGTGTGTGGTTGTATAATAATGTAAACTGTTAATTGGTGTACATGTACTTCAGCAGTCCTTTCAAAATAAAAGTCATAAGTCACAGG
>NW_024121211.1:15361095-15374308 GCF_016745375.1 Pimephales promelas | reverse complement strand
AAGTCTCATGGCCCTCTATCAGAACCAGAGTTTTGGGAAAGATTGAGAAAACTTAATTTTTCGCCCCAAAAAAAAAAAAAACGTAAGGGGTACACTGTCGTTTTTTTTTTCGGGCCGAATTTTTGAGTTTCGATATCTCAGCTCTGGAAGGGCTAGAGCCTCCATTTTTGCACTCAGGTCTAAGTCTCATGGCCCTCTATCAGAATCCAGAGTTTTGGGAAGATTGGAGAAACTTAATTTTTCGCCCAAAAAAAAAAAAAACGTAAGGGGTACCACTGTCGTTTTTTTTTTCGGGCCGAATTTTTGAGTTTCGATATCTCAGCTCTGGAAGGGGCTAGAGCCTCCATTTTTGCACTCAGGTCTAAGTCTCATGGCCCTCTATCAGAATCCAGAGTTTTGGGAAGATTGGAGAAACTTAATTTTTCGCCCGAAAAAAAAAAAACGTAAGGGGTACCACTGTCGTTTTTTTTTTCGGCCAATTTTTGAGTTTCGATATCTCAGCTCTGGAAGGGGCTAGAGCCTCCATTTTTGCACTCAGGTCTAAGTCTCATGGCCCTCTATCAGAATCCAGAGTTTTGGGAGATTGGAGAAACTTAATTTTTCGCCCAAAAAAAAAAAAAACGTAAGGGGTACCACTGTCGTTTTTTTTTTGGGCCAAATTTTTGAGTTTCGATTATCTCAGCTCTGGAAGGGGCTAGAGCCTCCATTTTTGCACTCAGGTCTAAGTCTCATGGCCCTCTATCAGAATCCAGAGTTTTGGAAGATTGGAGAAACTTAATTTTTCGCCCAAAAAAAAAACGTAAGGGGTACCACTGTCGTTTTTTTTTCGGCCGAATTTTTGAGTTTCGATATCTCAGCTCTGGAAGGGGCTAGAGCCTCCATTTTTTGCACTCAGGTCTAAGTCTCATGGCCCTCTATCAGAATCCAGAGTTTTGGGAAGATTGGAGAAACTTAATTTTTCGCCCGAAAAAAAAAAAACGTAAGGGGTACCACTGTCGTTTTTTTTTTCGGCCGATTTTTTGAGTTTCGATATCTCAGCTCTGGAAGGGGCTAGAGCCTCCATTTTTGCACTCAGGTCTAAGTCTCATGGCCCTCTATCAGAATCCAGAGTTTTGAGAAGATTGGAGAAACTTAATTTTTCGCCCGAAAAAAAAAAAACGTAAGGGGTACCACTGTCGTTTTTTTTTTCGGGCCGAATTTTTGAGTTTCGATATCTCAGCTCTGGAAGGGGCTAGAGCCTCCATTTTTGCACTCAGGTCTAAGTCTCATTGGCCTCTATCAGAATCCAGAGTTTTGAGAAGATTGGAGAAACTTAATTTTTCGCCCAAAAAAAAAAACGTAAGGGGTACCACTGTCGCTTTTTTTTTTCGGGCCGAATTTTTGAGTTTCGATATCTCAGCTCTGGAAGAGGCTAGAGCCTCCATTTTTGCACTCAGGTCTAAGTCTCGTGGCCCTCTATCAGAATCCAGAGTTTTGGGAAGATTGGAGAAACTTAATTTTTTAGCCGAAAAAAAAAAAAAAGTAAGGGGTACCACTGTCGGGTTTTTTTTTCGGGCCGAATTTTTGAGTTTCGATATCTCAGCTCTGGAAGGGGCTAGAGCCTCCATTTTTTGCACTCAGGTCTAAGTCTCATGGCCCTCTATCAGAATCCAGAGTTTTGGGAAGATTGAGAAACTTAATTTTTCGCCGAAAAAAAAAACGTAAGGGGTACCACTGTCGTTTTTTTTTTCGGGCCGAATTTTTGAGTTTCATATCTCAGCTCTGGAAGGGGCTAGAGCCTCCATTTTTGCACTCAGGTCTAAGTCTCATGGCCCTCTATCAGAATCCAGAGTTTTGGGAAGATTGGAGAAACTTTAAAGGAGCATTTCACCCATTGCAACATTAATCTTATTGAAAGTGGATCATATATGTAAAATCATTTTTTTTAATTTGGTGCCCTCTTGACTGAGAAAAGACAGAAAATAACTCAAGGGGCGCCTTTGTGTTAAAAAAACTACAGTTCCCAGAATTCCCCAACATTGCATAGCTCCGCAAGACACACCCACTAACCCACCCACCGGAACAGCGCAAACAGAGACGCAAACACACTCTTCCGTCTACAACGCTAACATTAGCTGTTACCAGAGTAAGAGTTTGAAATTCATTTCAAACAAAATGTCTAGTTAGTTGGCTGTGGCGAACAGGATGATCGAGGGCGAGGGATGTAAGAGGCCGGCGCGCTGCGCGAGGCCGGCGGCGTGAGTGATAATGAAAGACACCTGTGAGGCGCGCGCCGGTGCGTCTCTCACGAATAGAAGGAGCGAATGCATAAAATGGGGAGCGACGATGGCAGATCGAGAGAGAAACAGGCCTGATTTTATGTTTTGTTTTTGTTGTGTGTAACGCTGGCTTACTTTCGTTTTGTATTTGTTCATTTTACTATTAAAATGTTTAAATGTTCGCCGGTTCATGCCTCTTTCTTCCCACAACATTAAACCCCGTTCACGTTACATTTGTAAACACATTAACGTTAGTGAATTACTCCGCGTTTGTATTCATTTCTGTATGGTGATTTACTGCATGATACCTGGATGTTCTGAAGGCGAAACTATCACAACAAAACGTCCGTGTGCTCGTCTGATTCAGAGATTTCCTCCAGGAGAAATTGCCATCGTTGAAATTCTCTGCAGCAGACGGACTCTGTGTCCGTAGGCCGTGACACGCAGCGAGAGTACAGGCAACAGCAGCCGCCGAGCTCGACCAGTCCGGGCGTCTCCTGCTCCTCCATCAGCCTCAGCTGCTCTAAACTATACCGCAGCTCGTAAAGATAGCCACGAACATCGGATTCAAGCAGCAGACTTTCAAAAACCTCTTCTTCCATATCATGTTTAGTTTCTTCCATTATCATAACTTCATATCTCCACAGGGCTTGTTAGCTTAGCTTCCAAACAAGATGGCGGATATTGATTTCAGGTTCTGCAAGTGAAGTCCCACCCACTGATCTGTAATAGGCCTGTGGTGAGTGGGTGCCACACCCTTGAATAATAATGAGCTAATCATTGTAGTCTGTTGACATTTCAATGAAATGTGACTTCCTGCTTATCGTGACGCAAAATGACGATTTTTACGTCACGATAAGCAGGAAATAAAACACTTAAATCCTTATTTCTCCATCTCAGGGGAAAATAAGGGAATAAACCATGACCATTCAAAAATATGACTGGGTTTCTAAAGATACAAAGCTTAATGCAAATGGGTGAAGTGACCCTTTAATTGGAATTGGACTTCTAGATTGCAAAATGAGGTCATTCAAAGGTTGTGGGTTCGAGTTCACCAGAGTCGTACCTTTTGCCGTTTTGTCAACCCCATACTGTACAGTGTTGCCCTCAGTTAACAGAAAGCTTTTGAGGCCTCTTGTTCTCAACGTGTTCATTTCAAATAATGTCAATGTAGTTGAAAGGCTTCAAAATGTTGTCTGTTTTGTTTACTACTACATTTGCTTACCAAAACCTCTTGGCTCTTGCACACAAGGACTGGCAGTCACCACAGAGTGGTGCCAGACTTCCTTTCGCTTCCCGCTGCTTAGATGGTCTTTGCAGCTCCTGTGAATGAATTGATGTGGGTTCTAGGAGTCCAGCTGAACATGGTTGGCCAATAATCACAGAGGCTGGCTGGCCACCCCATAGTTTATGCTGTCCAAGGCCTGGTCCACGATTTGCATCTTTTTTGTGCACAGGCAGGCAGGTGCTGTGGGTTAGTTGGTTAAAGCGCATGTCTAGTAAACAGAGAGATCCTGGGATTGAATCCCAGCGGTGCCTTTGACTGTGCCCTTCTGTTTCGCAAGGCCTTGAACCCTCGCAATTGTTTGCTTTTCTGAGAACTGACCACAAACGGTGAAACTGAGGCTTCCTTTGCAATTGCTTCCACTTGCAAACCATCCCTGAGCTGTTGTTGAAGGACAGTGTCCCAAGATAACAGATCTTAGCAACAAGGTGCCGTGGCTTAGCTGGTTAAAGCGCCTGTCTTGTAAACAGGAGATCCTGGGTTCGAATTCCAACAGTGCCTCTATCCAGCTGACTTTGCTCTTTGGGATTGTTCTTGGACAGAGAGCCTTGAGACTTTGAATCCAGTTTAAATTGTGCAGAGGCTAGAGCACCTGTCTTTTCTGCCCGCAGAGTGAAAAGCATTACAGTGTTGGAAATGCCCAGATGAAAAACCATCAAGTGGCCCAACCATGACAGCCAATCACGTTCCTCGCCGCAACCAAGATTCCTACTATTCTTGCACTGCATGAAAATAGGTGTATCCGGACCAGTATACTCTGTATACACTGCTGAAATTCGGAAGAATCCAGGAGTATAGTGGCCGATATGTCAAATTCCATGGGTTTGTATATATCCGCATACATCCGGAATGATACCAAATCGGATGTATGTTGTGGACGTATACTCCGTGCTAGAGCCATTTGTTGCCATGGCAAGTAATCCATTAAGTTTTTAGCAGGAAAAAAAATCACACCTTTTTGCAGGAAACATTCACACCTTTTTGCCTTCCAACCAAACTGGATTGGTTGTTCTTTTAAAGCCACTCCAACACCCAGACCACTATTGGAGGGCAGGACACATTGAAAACGGACTTTATTGGTTACTTTTAAACATGGCCCACCCTAGGCCTTGTAGCATACTGATTTGATTGGTTATATACCAGCTATGCAGATATTGCTCAAATATATACCAAACCTCCCTCCCCCAATTTTAATATATTCATTAAAATAAATTTGATATATATATATATATATTTATATTTATATTTAAACACACAAAGAACAATGGGAAAGTCTGAAATTTTTATTAAGGTATACAACACATTCCAAATAGCATTATAAACAAGCATTACAGAGGAATTGGGAACAAAAACTAGAAAAAAAAGTATGAAGTAATAACATCTCAAAGGAAGAAAAAAAAAATCATGGACATTCCAAAGAAAATTATAAACATACATTAAATAATTTGTTAACTTTTTATTTTCGTTAATTTTTTTTTACCCAATCATTTTAAAGGACAGATGTAAAGGAATAAAGTACACAGTGTATATAAAAAGTTACATATATATATATATAAAATATATGAAGAGTTCCATTTGAAATTTTCTCCTTTAATGATGATTTTTATCAAACTTGTGTATTTAAGTTCAGTAATTTCTCTTAAATGGCAATGATAATTGCCTATTAATTGTTATTTAAGTGAAATTACTAAAACTTAAATACACAAGTTTGATAAAAATCATCATTAAAGAAGAAAATTTCAAATGGCATTTAGAGGCTTTTGCATCTGAACTCTTCATATATATATAATATATATATATATATATATATAAAATATACGTAGATATTCCTAACACAGTCTCATCCCAAATCGTCATATAACTGACGTTTTGGGACGTATTTTGACCATACGTCAATATCCGCCTTTTTAGGGCCCCCTTAACGTCGGTAGATGGCGATCCCGGGCCGTCATACATCTGACGCTTTACCTTTAACGTCAGTTAGGTGACGGGTTAGGTTTAGGGTTAAGTTTAGGTATGGGGTAGAGTTAGGATCCCATAACCTCATCTACCGACGTTTAAGGGGGCCCTAAAAAGGCGAATATTGACGTATGGTCAAAAGACGTCCCAAAACGTCAGTTATATGACGATTTGGGATGAGACCGGGTTGATATTCCAAGTAAACAATATAAATAATAGAACATTACAGAGAGTGCATTATAAACATACATTAAAATGCAAACAAGTAAACAAAATGGAGATAAGCAACATGGACAACAAAAAAAGGAACAAATATATGAAATAATACGAGAAAAGTAAATAAGAAATTAAGTGTATATAAAATATTCAAGGTGTACACTGCCGTTTATAAGTTTGGGATCGGTAAGAAGTCTCATATGTCGCCAAGGCTGCTTTTTTTTTATATATATAAAAAATACAAAAAAGTAAGAGTAATATTGTTAAATATTATGACAATTTAAATAAACGTTTCTATTGGAATACATTTATTCTTGTGATCAAAGATGAATTTTTAGCATCATTACTCCAGTCTTCAGTGTCACATGATCCTTCAGAAATCATTCTAATGTGATGATTTGATGCTCAATAAATATTCATTATTATTACCAAGTTGAAAAAGTTGTAGACTTTTTAGGATTATTTGATCAATAGAAAGTTATATTTCATTTATTTGAAATATGATGTTTTGTAACATTATAAAATGTCTTTACTGTCACGTTTGATTCATTTAATGCATCCTTGCTGAATAAAAGTATTGAGTTAATTTGAGCTATCCCCCCAAACCAAAAAAAAAAATATCTTACCGACCCCAAACTTTTTGAACGGTTATATATATATATATATATATATATATATATTTTTTTTTATACGAGTTAACATTTTTCAAACTGCCATGATACGCTGGTGGTGTGACGCATAGTGTGGGTCAGCCTCTAGTCTGTTTTATAGTACCTAGCAGAGAGCAGATTGGTGGAGACCTCACCATTCACACTGGCCTTCCATCAACAATAGCATCATCTTCATCAGACATCAGTTCTATCTAGCAATAATGTGTGTAAAATGCTATATTTTACTCTATTAACATGGACAGATTTAGTTATAAAGGGGGTATTATTTGGGTAGGCCGTTTTAACCCACCTGCCTGGATTATACTCCCCAATTTCTTCTCTCTAAATACACAAATGCTTCCTAAAATGGGTCTGAACACCAACACAAGCAATACTGTGTGTAAAATGCTATATTTTACTCTATTAACATGGACAGATTCAGTTATAAAGGGGGTATTATTTGGGCAGGCCGTTTTTACCCACCTGCCTGGATTATACTCCCCAATTTCTTCTCTCTAAATACACAAATGGTTCCTAAAATGGGTCTGAACACCAACACAAGCAATACTGTGTGTAAAATGCTATATTTTACTCTATTAACATGGACAGATTCAGTTTATAAGGGGGTATTATTTGGGGCAGGCTGTTTTAACCCACCTGCCTGGATTATACCCCCCAATTTCTTCTCTCTAAATACACAAATGCTGTCCATGTTAATAGAGTAAAATATAGCATTTTACACACAGTATTGCTGCTTGTGTTGGTGTTCATACCCATTTTAGGAACCATTTGTGTATTTAGATAGAAGAAATTGGGGGGTATAATCCAGGCAGGTGGGTAAAAACGGCCTGCCCAAATAATACCCCCTTTATAACTAAATCTGTCCATGTTAATAGAGTAAAATGTAGCATTTTACACACAGTATTGCTGCTTGTGTTGGTGTTCAGACCCATTTTAGGAAGCATTTGGGTATTTAGAGAGAAGAAATTGGGGGGTATAATCCAGGCAGGTGGGTTAAAACGGCCTGCCCAAATAATACCCCCTTTATAACTAAATCTGTCCATGTTAATAGAGTAAAATATAGCATTTTACACACAGTATTGCTGCTTGTGTTGGTGTTCATACCATTTTAGGAACCATTTGTGTATTTAGAGAGAAGAAATTGGGGGTATAATCCAGGCAGGTGGGTAAAAACAGCCTGCCCAAATAATACCCCCTTATAACTGAATCTGTCCATGTTAATAGAGTAAAATATAGCATTTTACACAGTATTGCTTGTGTTGGTGTTCAGACCCATTTTAGGAAGCATTTGGGTATTTAGAGAGAAGAAATTGGGGGGAATAATCCAGGCAAGTGGGTTAAAACGGCCTGCCCAAATAATACCCCCTTTATAACTAAATCTGTCCATGTTAATAGAGTAAAATATAGCATTTTACACACAGTATTGCTTGTGTTGGTGTTCAGACCCATTTTAGGAAGCATTTGGGTATTTAGAGAGAAGAAATTGGGGGGTATATAATCCAGGCAGGTGGGTAAAAACGGCCTACCCAAATAATACCCCCTTTATAACTAAATCTGTCCATGTTAATAGAGTAAAATATAGCATTTTACACACAGTATTGCTGCTTGTGTTGGTGTTCATACCATTTTTAGGAACCATTTGTGTATTTAGATAGAAGAAATTGGGGGGTATAATCCAGGCAGGTGGGTAAAAACGGCCTGCCCAAATAATACCCTTTATAACTAAATCTGTCCATGTTAATAGAGTGAAATGTAGCATTTTACACACAGTTTTGCTGCTTGTGTTGGTGTTCAGACCCATTTTAGGCAGCGTTTGTGTACTTAGAGAAAAGAAATTATTTATAAAATACTAAATAAATATGTTCATAATCTGTTAAAGTTCATTATGACTAAACCTATCGTGTCTTTATACTTTCATATTTTATTATTATCATGTTTCTTTGTTGTATTATGTGCACTGGAAGCTACAGTACCAAGACAAAATCCTTGTGTATGTATTTTATTTCATAAATTTATTGGAATATTATAAACATTTCGGTGTAAGTGACAATATGATGCATTGCTTGGTTTGCATCTAAGCAGAAAAGAAAAAGAAGAAGAAAAAATGGAACAAATTACGCCATCGAAGCGTTTATCAAAAGAGATTTGCTACGGACGTGCCAGTTTCCTTTACGATTAGGGTTGAAAAGCAATTACGTTTCTGAGTTTATACTGCCATCTACAGGAAATAACAGATTTTCTTCAATTGAACGTTTGGAGTGGGATCAGTGAAGCGTTTAACCGAACGTTGCGTGTTTTAACTGCATCTACGGAAACACGACGGTACTGTCCGCGTGCACGCGAAAGGGGGTAGTCTTTTGCCGGGGGGTCGGAACAACACCGGCGGCCCGGCGCGTTATGTATTTTGTTTTTAAATCATTATTAATTGTAAATATATCAATCGGTATATGCGTAAGTATATTGTTATATTGTCCAATTCCGGGCATGTGTCTCTCTCATGAAGCCGCATGAAGCTGACGCGAGCTGCGAGACTGATCAGGTCTGATGGGCAATCGGAATCAAGTTCAAATCTAGACTTGAAAAGCGGCCGCTTTACAACAACTGCAGTGATGCGATGTGATGATGTGCAACGAAATTCATGTCAAAAGAGTATCTCTAAACGTAAAGGGGACCGAGAAGTCGAGAGAGAAAAACGACAAGACAACGACAATAACTTGAGGCAGATGCCACCAAATGTGTTAAAATAAATGAATTATTTGCTGGACTTTAGTGAAGATGTCAGCAGGGCGCGCCTGACTGCTGAGGTGAGACATTTAGAATGATAGGCTACACGTAGCCTTCTGCATTGTTTTGTTTAAGCATGTTACGATATTCCAGCTGTAATAGGCCTCCACTCATTGATCGATATAAATGACATTTAAAATTCTCAGCTCTCTGGTTCTGTCCATTTTATTACGAAATTCAGACAATACCGTTTTGCCGCTAGAAAATATAACGTGACAGGTCGCTTTAGCGCCTCAGATCAAGTAAACCGATCATCTGTTACTTTTTATTTAAAGATAAGATGAATAACCTACAACTTATCAAACGGTATATGCCTCATAAATAATATCAATCAGTGCTTTTCAACAACGGAAAGAGATTAATAAAACAGCAGGAGAACAATTATGTCACAGAACGTTACAGTTACCTCAGGAAAGCCATTTAATGACAATAGCACATAGTTGACTTGAAAAATAGCTATAGAAAGGAGTATTTTGCATACTTGCATACCTTTCAAATAGCTATAGAAAGGAGTATTTTGCATATAAATATGCACATATATTTTTTTTTTTCAATTTGTATCCCTGAAAGTGCCTGGCAGAAGCCTTATGTGTCATAGGCTAAATGTGAACAAAAGACAAAGATAAATAACTCACTGCTCTTGACTAATAGCTTTAACAATGATTTATATATATATATATATATATATATATATATATATATATATATATATATATATACTATATACACTATATAAATGATATAGTATAAATGAAATATAGGTATACTATATAAACTATATTTCATGAGTTTGCATATATTTGCATGAGTTTGCATATATCTTTCACCTTTCATGAGGTGCATATATTTTCATGCACCTCATGAAATATAGTTTATAGTATAGCCTAAGAATATTCTATTAGAATAATAAGTGGCACATAAATTAAGACCAGTTACAATAAAGCCTTATAAAATCATTTCCATTTTATTTGTTTATTATTTTAATATTGTTTTCTTGATTCTGATAGTAAATAAAATCTAATCAGTAATTTTACATGCAGATTAATGCACGTATAGATGTGTGTGTGTTTGTGTGTGTGTGCATAGTGGGCCGGTCTGGATGAAGTGTCCAGGGCTGATTTTTTGTCCCAGTCCAGCCCTGCTTGCGAATTGGGACCGGAGAAGAGGATGACAATTCATTGATTAACTTCGGATCAAAAGTCGCAAAGTAAGTCAGTCTTTTGTCAATAAAAGTAAAGTGCCAAATAGTTGTTTTATATGAATAACCTGTGTCTCAGACTAGCTAATAATTCAAGTAATTAATACAATTCATAATTAAAAAAGTATTTAGATAAAACGATCAAGCAGAACAAAGTATATAACGTTACAGTTTACTACAGCTTTACTTGTTGCAACATTAAAATGATTGTTACACTAAGGCATCACTAATTATAATTCAATTAATATATAGTGTACATTATGCTTCTACTTTTAGTACTTTTACTTTATTTTGATGCTAAACTAACTTGTTTTCGCTAACGTTAAGTAGGCTAACATTTTGAATGCATTAACTACATTTAACTGTTACTTGTAATAGAGCAAAGGATTTCAAAGAGGGGAAAGTAGTGGTATAACAATGGTATAATAATGGTATAATAATTATTGAAAAAATGACCTCTTACTCTGGGATCATTCTGAGATTCTGATGTGTAAATCAACATTTTAAGCCTGTTAGAAAAATATAGACACACAAAGTATAATAGCCTATATAATCAACATTAAAAGGTGTTCATGATTAAATATAGTACTGTAATATGCATTGCTGTATTAACTAATGTGTTACCAAATGTGTTTGTTTGTTTCTTTCTCTATAGTCTTTATATCTTCAAATTATTATTATTTTATTTAGATGGAACTTTTCAAAGAGGGGAAAGTAGTGGTATAACAATGGTATAATAATGGTATAATAATTATTGAAAAAATGACCTCTTACTCTGGGATCATTCTGAGATTCTGATGTGTAAATCAACACTTTAAGCCTGTTAGAAAACTATAGACACACAAAGCATAATAGCCTATATAATCAACATTACAAGGTGATCATGAGTAAAGTAATATAATATGCATGGCTGTATTAACTAATGTGTTACCAAATGTATCTGTCTGTTTCTTTCTCTATAGTCTTTATATCTTCAAAAAAAAAATTTGTTTTTTATTTAGATGGAACCTCGCTTCAGGAGACGAGCTGATGGCAGCCTGAATTTGACTGATACAATGGAAGCGGCAAAGGTGAAGGAGGCCAACAAAGGAAAGCCCTACGCAAGACCCCTGTCCCCTGACATAGTGCTGGACAAGGCCAAGAAAAGCTTAAGTCAGCACCATGGAGATCCAGCTAACAGAAAGCACCTGCTGGGTTTCTTTGAAATCCAGTTTGGTGTATTTCGAGGGCAAACATTCAAGTGGGTGGCTGAAAATGCCCTGGGGTATGCAGCTTACCTGGTGGCAGCTATGAAGAGGGACCCCACAGGAGGCAGCAAAGACTCCCAAGAACATGCCCACAACAAAGAGAGTTTTAGGGAGTATGTTGAGCTCTTTCCTTGCCATGAAGGACCTCAGGCCATCTTCCAGGCTCCACCATCACACCAAGGACTTCCTGTCCCTATTGCACCAGCACCACCTGTCTCTCTCCCTTTCATTTTACCACCTGTGCAGCCTCCTACAGTGCCTGGTACCTCACAGGTGATGTTCTTCTTACCTTCAGCTATGACACCACAAGCTCAAACACAGACATCCAGTCAATCGGTTCCTTACTCCACACAGCAATATAGGAAGAGAAAACAGAAGAGGGAGAGCGCTGGAACAGTGACAAGAAAGTATGTGAGAAAGACAGACGTCATTCTTTGCAAAAAGTGCAATAAGGAGAGAAAGCCACCAACACATCTCCAGTACTTTGGGAACTGGTACTGCGAAGAGTCTGAGACTCAATCATATGATGAATGGAGGGCTGTGCTGATGGAACGAGGTTATAGGGAAAAAAAGCCAGGAAGTGACAACCCTCCAGCTTCTTAAAATTGAAATGGCAGCTATCTTTAAAATGTTTTAAAACTATGTGTATGATTCCTTTTGAATCATTATTAAACATGGTTGGTGTGTGTTTGTGTGTGTTTGTGTGTGTTGCACGCATGCATGTGTGAGTAGGATGGGGATAATGGGTGTTGTGTTTGTACCTTTATTTGAGTTTTATTCATTTTACTTTTCAAAAGTAAAATGAATAAAACTTTACTTTTTCATTTTACTTTATTCGATTACATTTGTGTACAGTTTTTAGAATAGGAGTGAAAGACAGGTATACTGTATCAGGTAATTTAATTCTTATTGGAGTTAAGTAAAATACTTGGCCCAGGGATAGAAACTATCCTGTTAGTAGCTGTCGTCAGGGCAACAGGTGGTTTATTTTAGTTATTTTGTTACGTTAACTTATGCCTTAAGTTATTTATGTACCTGATTATCATTAATATTATTATTATTATTATTATTATTATTATTATTGTTGTTATTGTTGTTAAGGTGTACCGGCGGTGAAGGTGTAAAATCAATGACGATGTAGAATAATTCAGTCCAGGGTGTTTATTTTGGTGCAAAAATCGTGATTCCCAGCAAAAATATATACAATGAAAAACAAATCAAAACAAACTAAGGCAAAAATAAATATATATCTATATAAATAAATATGCAAATCTAGCAGTCTGTATTCCAGCTATGCCAATATCAAGGCCTAAAATACAAGGAGTAATGCCACACTCCAAAAAACACACTCCACAAAATGGCTACCAGAAGCCCTTTTATATAGTTAGGCTCCTCCCACTTCTGGAACATCCCATGTAGAAGTAAATGACAATTTCAAAGTAAGATAAAACTATACAAATACTTCAAATAAATGATATTAATACACAATCTAAGCATCACATTAGTAATTACAAAGTGTTGCTTACATATTGAGAAGAAAAATGCCAGAGACATGATAGTTCCCTTTCGAGGGAACTCTACACTGCGTCGAGAAT
>NW_024121211.1:15353109-15360595 GCF_016745375.1 Pimephales promelas | reverse complement strand
GCCGCCTGTTAATCGTGGTTAATTTTTGGTTATGACAGCCAATCACGTTCCTCGCCGCAACCAAGATTCCTACTATTCTTGGTTATGACAGCCAATCACGTTCCTCGCCGCAACCAGATTCCTACTATTCTTGGTTATGACAGCCAATCAACGTTCCCGGCTGCAAACCAAGATTCGTACGCTTATGGCCAATCGCGGCTCTTATCGCTACCGTCATGATTTTGCTTAGTAACTAACCAGAATTGACCAATAAACGTCAAGATTCACCTCCCCCTGTGACTTGCGAATTGGGACCGGAGAAGAGGATGACAATTCATTGATTAACTTCGGATCAAAAGTCGCAAAGTAAGTCAGTCTTTTGTCAATAAAAGTAAAGTGCCAAATAGTTGTTTTATATGAATAACCTGTGTCTCAGACTAGCTAATAATTCAAGTAATTAATACAATTCATAATTAAAAGTATTTAGATAAAACGATCAAGCAGAACAAAGTATATAACGTTACAGTTTACTACAGCTTTACTTGTTGCAACATTAAAATGATTGTTACACTAAGGCATCACTAATTATAATTCAATTAATATATAGTGTACATTATGCTTCTACTTTTAGTACTTTTACTTTATTTTGACGCTAAACTAACTTGTTTTCGCTAACGTTAAGTAGGCTAACATTTTGAATGCATTAATTACATTTAACTGTTACTTGTAATAGAGCAAAGGATTTCAAAGAGGGGAAAGTAGTGGTATAACAATGGTATAATAATGGTATAATAATTATTGAAAAAATGACCTCTTACTCTGGGATCATTCTGAGATTCTGATGTGTAAATCAACATTTTAAGCCTGTTAGAAAAATATAGACACACAAAGCATAATAGCCTATATAATCAACATTAAAAGGTGTTCATGATTAAATATAGTACTGTAATATGCATTGCTGTATTAACTAATGTGTTACCAAATGTGTTTGTTTGTTTCTTTCTCTATAGTCTTTATATCTTCAAATTATTATTATTTTATTTAGATGGAACTTTTCAAAGAGGGGAAAGTAGTGGTATAACAATGGTATAATAATGGTATAATAATTATTGAAAAAATGACCTCTTACTCTGGGATCATTCTGAGATTCTGATGTGTAAATCAACACTTTAAGCCTGTTAGAAAACTATAGACACACAAAGCATAATAGCCTATATAATCAACATTACAAGGTGATCATGAGTAAAGTAATATAATATGCATGGCTGTATTAACTAATGTGTTACCAAATGTATCTGTCTGTTTCTTTCTCTATAGTCTTTATATCTTCAAAAAAAAAAATTGTTTTTTATTTAGATGGAACCTCGCTTCAGGAGACGAGCTGATGGCAGCCTGAATTTGACTGATACAATGGAAGCGGCAAAGGTGAAGGAGGCCAACAAAGGAAAGCCCTACGCAAGACCCCTGTCCCCTGACATAGTGCTGGACAAGGCCAAGAAAAGCTTAAGTCAGCACCATGGAGATCCAGCTAACAGAAAGCACCTGCTGGGTTTCTTTGAAATCCAGTTTGGTGTATTTCGAGGGCAAACATTCAAGTGGGTGGCTGAAAATGCCCTGGGGTATGCAGCTTACCTGGTGGCAGCTATGAAGAGGGACCCCACAGGAGGCAGCAAAGACTCCCAAGAACATGCCCACAACAAAGAGAGTTTTAGGGAGTATGTTGAGCTCTTTCCTTCTGGCAGAATTGCCATTGCCATGAAGGAAGAGCAATATGCTGGGAAAGATCTCCAGCACGCTGCCTCGACCCAGCACGCTACCACCACCCAGCACGCTACACCACCCAGCACGCTACATCACATCCCAGCACGCTACACACACCCAGCACGCTACCATCACATCCCAGCACGCTACCACCACCCAGCACGCTACCACCACCCAGCACGCTACCATCACATCCCAGCACGCTACCACCACCCAGCATGCTGCCTCCACCCAGCACGCTACCATCACATCCCAGCACGCTGCCTCTACCCAGCACGCTACCACCACCCATACTTCTACTGCCCATCTCCGCTCCCTCTTGTTTAGGAAGTTGCCTAACCAGAAAAACCTGACCAAGACCATTGAAAGGCTGGTTTCCCCCGTCAAATCCACACCTTGTAAGCAAACATTTATTTGTATAACACCTTTTTGGTGTGTTTAGTATTTATTGTTTTGTATGATTTTAGGATTTATTGTTCTGTAGTCATGTTTATCTGTTCTGTGTTTTGTTTTGTAGCGTTGGCCAAGGCACGTACGCGTCCCTCAGCCACCCTCACTCGCCCGACTGTGTCCATTGAGGCAGCCACAGGGACCTCAGCCACCCTCACTCGCCCGACTGTGTCCATTGAGGCAGCCACAGGGACCTCAGCCACCCTCACTCGCCCGACTGTGTCCATTGAGGCAGCCACAGGGACTTCAGCCACCCTCACTTGTCCGACTGTATCCACTGAGATAGATGACAGCACACTGCTGGCAGAGGCAACTAAGTTTGAGATGGCACATCTGTCATGTACGTTTATACTTATTTAAAACATGCAACAAAATATTCAAGTTCCATTCCAGGGATAAAAAAGTTAAGGGAAGTTAATGTGAATTTGCATTTGTTGTATTTATTATATATATATATATATATTTTTTTTTTCCCCAGCACAACGAGTCTGTCTTCCATCTGGATGGATACACACTCTGCCTGAAGTGGATCAGAGATGGATTTCCAAGGCTCTGTTCAGGTGGACAGCACAGGGCCACCCTGAGCTGATCTTCAGCAGGGTGGACAAACTTTGGTGGTATCCTCCACAGGTTCCACTGAAGACCAGTAATTGCCCTCCCTTAGAGAATTACTTTGGCCATCCCCTGCTGCTCTGGATGCCACGAAAACTGTGGCAAGTGAAGCTGACCTGTCCACATCCAGACTGTCAGAAAGACCTTCTGACTTCAGCTGGCTTGCATCAAAAGATCAGGCAGGTGATTGCCTTGGGTAAGACATACTTTGTGGCATCTGAGTACCTGGCCTGCCGAAGATGCAAGAGGAAGGTCATCAGCTGGAGCCATGATATCGTCTCCCAGCTCGACATTGGCCACAGGGTGCAGTTCCCTTGCATTCTTACATCAAAACTTGCATGTGACATGGAGGTAGTATGTTTGATGCGTCAGCGAGGGCTGGGAAACAGCAGCAGCCAGATCCAGCGCAAGCTGCAGGAACGTCATACTGAGGTGTGGTTGCAAAAGACAGTCCAGTATCTGACATTGCAGGATTGCAAGGGCTGTCAGTTCACTTCGAGCCTGATCCTGCACATTGAATCTGCTCCTTCGATGCCTTCTGTCCCTAAGCACCGGTGGTTGATGCAGGTGTACGCCCAGGATGTCCTGCAAAGGCTGGATGAGATCAAAGCGCACTATCACATCTCAATATGGTCGGATCTTAAAAATGGATTCAACAAAAAAAGTGGCCAGAAAACTAGCGGGACGGAGCTATGGCACTGCTACCTGGGCGACCAATGTTGGCAATGAGCACGGACAGGTGATCATGTCCGTGCTCACAGCCAGTGAAGGTTTTGGTCTCGGGCCAATGATTGAAGGCCTCATCAAGCGATACAGAGTGGCTGGGGTGGCTCCTCCCGAGATACTGTATGTCGACCGAGACTGCTGTGGCAACACTCTTCTGAGGAGAATGTTTGAAGAGTGGGAGCGAATGATCATCCGTTTAGATGTATGGCACTTCATGAGGAGGTTTGCTGTGGGTTGCACCACTGACTCTCATCAGTTGTATGCCACATTTATGAGTCGCCTCAGCCACTGTATTTTCATGTGGGACCAGGTTGACCTGGCGGCCCTGAAGAAGGCAAAGCATGCAGAGCTAGAGGCTAACTGGAAACCTACATCCGAGGCTGATGTGTTGCGCAGTATCAGCCGTAACGAGCTAGCCCTACATTGCAGGAGAACCACTCGCGGGACCAAGGAGACCCTGGCGCTGATTGAAAGCCTTATTCAGGCCTTTGATGGAGATGCTGGTCGTGACACTATGGGAGTCCCACTAATAAACTCAGCCCGGATGAGAGAGATCTTGAAGTCCCAGCGGAAGCATGTGGCCTGCATCCAGGATCCTGTAGGTGTGCAGCTCTACGTGCAGACGGGCACTGTAGTGAAGGGAGGGCACCGTCTGCCAACCTACCGCTGTGCCAGAGGCTCCACTTCGCTTGAGTCATTTCACCTGCACCTTAACAGATTCATCCCAGGTAAATAAGTGACTTAACTGAATTATTAAAATAAGATTTTAATTAATTATATATTAAAATAACTATAGGAACAGTTATTTGTGTATCCATATGACATTTTTGTGTGGTCTTATTTTTTTTTTTTTTGAATTTACAGGTACGCTGGCGAGTGACACCTTCTTCCAGGCATATCTTTTGGATGGACTTGCAAGGTGGAATGAGGACCGGGCTGTGGCAGCAACAACGGATGAGCAGCAGCCCCATTCCTACAATCATCTTCTGCGTCATGCTGTCAACACTCTTGCAGAGGAGGTTATGGGCAAGAAAATCATCCCTTATGTTGGGCCAAGAAAGTACACTGGTAGCTAACTATTTGTTATTTTTGGTGACATTTTTTTAAGTGTACACATACCATTTAACCTCTGAATTATAATATAATATCCTGGTATACTATCTAATTTTTAATGTTTAATATTTTAAAGGTGAGCTTATTGGAGTGGAATATCTTTACCAGCAAACTGGTAAAGTTCTGCAAGACTACAAGTTGGCCATTGAAGAGTCCGAGACCACTGAGGTTGGTATAGAAGTGGATGAAGGTTATGCTGAACTTGAGGAGTTTCAGGACATCACTGTCCCTACCCTTGACACAGAACGGACACCTGTTGCCTCTTCACAAGCATCAGTGTCTGCAGCATCATCTCCAACCCCTCCTGTCACCAGCTCCATTTCACCATTGTCTGTGGTTCCTCCATCACCAACCCCTCCTGTCACCAGGTCCATTTCTCCATTGTCTGTGGTTTCTCCATCACCAACCCCTCCTGTCACCAGCTCCATTTCACCATTGTCTGCGGTTCCTCCATCACCATCCACATCTGTCACCTGCTCCATTTCACCATTGTCTGTGGTCCCTCCATCTCCTGTCACTAGCCCACTGCACAGTCATTTAAAGCCAGGACTCTTTCCTGGAGCACATAGCTGTGAGTTTACCAAAGTATCTATATAGAGTTATTGTGACAACAATTACCAGCACCTCTATGTATGTATGTCTTATTGAAAGGCAAAAAATACAAATTTAAACTGAATGTTTGCCTTTTCATGTATTTCCAGTGGACCAGTCATCAGCAGAAACTTCTGAACATCTGACATCTGAAGAGAACACTTCACATGATGTAAGGGCCCAGTGTACATTTACGTCTGTAAACAAAATCTTAGTTATGTTTGCTGTGCTTTCATGTGAATATTTGTATTCATTGCTGCTATCAAAAGTTCCTAAATTATCTTTTATTTTAGGATTCTGTTGGACCAGATAATATTGGGGGGTATGGAGCCGTGCAGGACTTGGCTGAGTTCTTGGTTAGCCTCAGAGACCACCGTCTGGCCTTGACTGGTGAAGAGTGCGCCAAGATCATCACCCTATGGCAAGCATTGGTGGAGTATGACAAGAGGAAGACAATTTATCCACCACGTCACCAAACCTCCTTAAAACAGGGACGATTCAGAGCCACAAAGAAGATTGTGGCACCAGGTGTGGAGAGCACCAAAAGGTATGTTAAATTTAGCAAACACAGGAAAAAATGAACATCGTAGACAACACAAAGCAAAACAGACAGATTAGAAAAGGAGGGAAAAAAGCAAGAAAAATAACAGAGTAAGGATCACACATTGAAACGAATATGTATTCTGCTGTAATTTGCAGGTGTTTCGTTGGGGCTCATAGTCCTGCACAGTGGCCTAGCTGCAACCGAGTGGTGGAGGCCATCTTCACAAGGCTCTGTGCCCTCTATCCAAACGTGGTGCGGTGTGATGGAGTGAGGGTGTCCCGCTTCACAATGGTGGTGCGTGCTTACAAGCACATCCGAGAGTGCATCCTCTCTAATGCTAAGGTGATGAGCGAGACCACCATCCAGCTCCCGGAAGTAAACAGTGCAACAGTGACACAATGGTGAGTAAATTAGCATTGTTCTAAGCATAAATTGATCAGCAAATCAGTTTTTTCACTTCTCTCTGCACCTGCACCTCTCACTGCATCTCTCACTGCACTCTCACTGCACCTCTCACTGCACCTCTCACTGCACTCTCACTGCATCTTTCACTGCACCTCTCACCCACGTCTCACTGCACCTCTCACTGCATCTCTCACTGCACGTCTCACTGCACCTCTCACTGCACCTCTCACTGCATCTTTCACTGCACCTCTCACTGCCACGTCTCACTGCACCTCTCACTGCATCTCTCACTGCACGTCTCACTGCACCTCTCACTGCACCTCTCACTGCATCTTTCACTGCACCTCTCACTCCACGTCTCACTGCACCTCTCACTGCATCTCTCACTGCACGTCTCACTGCACCTCTCACTGCACGTCTCACTGCATCTTTCACTGCACTCTCACTGCACGTCTCACTGCGCCTCTCACTGCACGTCTCACTGCATCTTTCACTGCACCTCTCACTGCACGTCTCACTGCGCCTCTCACTGCACGTCTCACTGCATCTTTCACTACACGTCTCACTGCACCTCTCACTGCATCTCTCAAACGAACAAACAAACAAACAGCTACCGTACCAGCGGCATTTTACTAAAGCAATGATACACGAGACAAGGGTGTGATCAATTGCTCTGTGATCTTAGCTGTGTCTTGCTGTTACATCATAGTCATGATCAAACAGTAGTTGAACATACCATCTTTTGTATAATTGCTTAGATGTTTATTATAATTGGTTGCTTTATGTTTTCCCAGGTACAGCAGGCGTTGTAAGTCACAGGAGCAGGAGATATTGAAACAGGGTATCCAAGCCCCTGAAGCACCCATGGCAGGACCTGAGAACCTTCCTGCTGCTTTGCAGAAAAGACCGACTCTCTGTTCCGGCAATTTGTCAGAGCCACACATTTTTATCCTGCCACCAAATACTGCTGGGGAGGCTAAACTCAAAGGGAGGTCGCAACCTCAGCAACCTCAGGCCATCTTCCAGGCTCCACCATCACACCAAGGACTTCCTGTCCCTATTGCACCAGCACCACCTGTCTCTCTCCCTTTCATTTTACCACCTGTGCAGCCTCCTACAGTGCCTGGTACCTCACAGGTGATGTTCTTCTTACCTTCAGCTATGACACCATCAGCTCAAACACAGACATCCAGTCAATCGGTTCCTTACTCCACACAGCAATATAGGAAGAGAAAACAGAAGAGGGAGAGCGCTGGAACAGTGACAAGAAAGTATGTGAGAAAGACAGACGTCATTCTTTGCAAA
>NW_024121211.1:15340609-15348109 GCF_016745375.1 Pimephales promelas | reverse complement strand
TTCCCTGCACAATACTATTTAGTATATTATTTATTTATATATATATATATATATATATATATATATTTTTTAGTAGCACTGATCTCCAAAAAGAAGTCATTTTACTTTTTCACATAAATGTTTTTTTCCTAATGCAGACAAAGCATTATAATAAATCTTTGCTTATTATAATAGTCTAATTGATTCATTATGCATTTTGGTTTTGCATGATCCATATGACTTAATTCAAAATAAGGCTAGGTAAAAATAACTCTTTCATTTTTATCACATATTATGAAGCAATATCACTTCTTAAATTCAAAGAATCAGTCTTTAAGTCAGTCAGTTCTTTTTGTAGCAGATGAACAAACAGAACATTGTATTGTACCTTTCTATTTAACAATCACAATAGGTTTCGCATTTTGTCAAAAGTTTTACATTTCAAATTACGTTTTGATTTTTTAATCTTGCGTGTTGCTTCCTATTCTCTTTATTCTTTAGTTCAATACTACCTTAACTGAATACTTCTTCTTCTTTTCTACTAATTTCTAAATAAACTATCTTGAATAAACTAATTATGTCTCATGTACTCACTCTAACTAAGAAAGCTCCAGAGCAATGTTATACATTGACCTCATAAAAGTCATTCAATAAACTCTTTCGACAATTAGAAAAATAACTCTAGCAAACAACTTTTTGCACTCTTACATATACCTTATATGTAGATTTATTTTTTCTGTATATCTAACAATCTAAGGTTTTTATTTTTATTTAAACCATTAGCATTATAACTTCTTTATTATTAAAACTTCCTTGTGTTCGTATATGCAACTTATTTTTAATCTTCAATACTTCTGTTCAGCTAATTCATTATCTGACCTTATTTCTGAAAGACTTCCAATCTATGGATTACTTCTCTGTTAGAGATTTAATTTCTGTTCCTGTCCCTCCTCTGTTGATTTCATTGCTTTTACCCATCCATATCTTGTCCACATATTTCTTACCAAATTGTTTAATAGCCTTTCTGATACTGACTTATGGCCTATTTTTGTCGCTGTTCTTTTTCTTAACTTCGTTTTTGCCACAAATTTCACAAAACATGCCTTTCATTTTAAAATGACTGCCTTTAATTTTAACTTATTTTAATTTCAATTTCTGTTCTGGCTTAATTTGAATTTCCTTATTCTTAATTAGTTAATCTTACCTTACTATTTCTGCCTTAATTTAAATTTCCTTATCCTTTCTTAATTAGTTAATTTTACCTTACTATTTCTGCCTTAATTTAAATTTCCTTATCCTTAATTAATTTTCTTACCTTACTCCCCCCTTTGCGCACTGGTTTAATACCATTGCGCATTGTTGGTTCAATAATCTATGCTTCATGTGAATGCCAAATATTTTTTTTTTTTTTACCCCCTCTGGTGCCATTTAGATTGTTTTAGGAGGATCTGTTTGTTATTGGTTTGATGTAATTTTATAATTAGTCAATATATCAATTCGTAATCTTATTAATTAAATTAATTTTGTATACCCTTTGTCTAAATTAATTTTGTATACCCTTGTATTGCCCAATTATATACCAACTAAGATTTATTTTAAAAGTTCTTTTTAGTTCTAATTTTTCCTTCATGAATTATCTTAATTCATGCTTTACCCTATCAATTTCTTAAATTAATCTTTATCATTATTCTACTTTCTTTTCTTAATTTTGCATTATCATTGTTTTTACGTTACTTTGATATATTTTTCTCTTCGATCATTTTTTGTTCTGGTGGGGTTATTATTAAGTTGGTACTGAATCTATTCAAGGGCTGAACCTTCAATCACAGGATAGTTTGGTTGATGTTGACTGTTGTTTGAGCTTTTACTCATCTCTGTTGAGTCTCTCTTCTTTGAACAGCTCTTCTCATTCTTGCATTACTGGTCAAGTTTGTTGTCTTTTTACATTTATGATTTGATCATTCTGTTAGCTCTCTGGTCATCTTTACATCTTTTATCAGGATGACTTTTGAGTTGTTCATTGCAATGGACTTTTGTCAGCATGATCCCTCACTCCCTTTGTGGGGGGTTGCTTAAGTCGGTTGGTGTATTTTAAGTTGAGAAGCATGGACTCAAATGTCACTCTGTTGATCACTTCTTCTGAAATTACAAAGCATAGTCAATGGTTCTTTTTGTTAGACTCGTCCCCTTCCTGTAATTAAGCTGCAGCTATCTGTGAATTAAAGCTTAATTATTTTTGTTAGTGACAACATGATGTGATTTCAATCATCTGCATATCTGTCCCATTGTCCTCCTTGGTGTTTCCTGTAGAAAGGTCATGTAGGCTGAGTGGTGTCCTGGCCCTTTCATAAACATCAGGACTTTAATCCATATATTCTCCTTGTTTTTTATATAGTTTTGCTTTTTAACATCATAATTGTAACTTCTTTCATTTCTTTCTTTTAATTTCCTTCATTTTTCTTATAATAAATTTATATTTTAATAAAATTCCAGTGTACTCTTACAATTAGTCAATTCAACTCAGTTATCTCTTTGTCTTGAGTTCCACTATCAGCACTATTTATTGGATATCTTGGACAACACTCAACCCACTTTGTTACAAGACAAAAGTTACCAGACAATATTTCATACTTTTGACAAAGATCAGCTCCTCTTGATATGCTGCAAATAAATTCAGTTGTGTTATGCTGCAAAGAAAGTCAGATATGTTATGCGCTGCGCAGTTATGGGATTGGTTTTTCATTTTTTTTCCATCTTTTTTCCTTTTCCTTTATCATTTTTTTCCTTTTTCCTTTTTCATATTGCCACCATAGTTCCAACCAGGAAATTTAATCAAATTCATCCATATTCATTATTTTATTGGGCAGAATTTGCCCTGTGGGCCCACATTTTAAAGATTAAATACAGCTGTATTGGCAAAATACTGTAATTTATTTGCCTTAGTGTTTCTTCAAGCGCCATCTCTCACTCCTTTCACACTCAGTCATTCTCACACACACTGGCCAGCATACATTCTTGCTCTTCAGCAGGTTGTGCTATAAATGCGGCATCTTATAATTTTAAACACAAGGTAAGATCAGGTCAACACAACTGTTAACCACTACTGAGAAGTGTCAATGATCAAGGTTTAGTTTACACAATTTTTATAACCTTTTTTTCTTTTATAAGCTCTAATAGACTAAGTAATTTAGAATAATTTGGCCTTTCAATTGTAATATTTCAAATGCATATTATTATTTTTTTTCTTATTTGTTGTTCTGATTTCTCCTATTCTTTTTGGTTTTTGCTCATTATCTCTGCATAATATTGGATCCATGGCCAACAACATTTCCATCTCATTATCCCAGTATTGACAGCATTTGCGATTTCATATATATATTTTTTTTTACTTTTGGAGTAATTTTTTCTCCAATCTATGTCTAGGAAATGATCAAAACACAATGGAGTGACCAGTATCATTGCTTTGCCAACAATAATAATAATTCTTTGACAGTTTTCCATATTTTAGTGTTTTTTTTTCCCTACAAAAATCATTTTTCTCATGCTTTTAGCCATATAGTCGTTTCATTTAATGACCCTCACTATACCACATCCAGCCTCAGTTTGATCTATTTAGTGAGTTGAGCACCCACTTGTCTCTTTTAGTGTACTTTCTTTCTTTTTTTATAGGGCTGGACTTAACCTACTGGAAAAGCAGAGAGGGTTAGTTTAGCAGAGAATATTAAGAAGTGCTTATGAGACCAGTGAATAATCGAATAAAGTTAATCTAATAATTAACCAAATTTGGAGCATTCTCTATAGAGTGATCATTGGAGTCGCCACACCTGTGTTGCCCGTGAGGGAAGAGTGTCAGTCAGTTTCTCTGTTTGCTTGTTTTTCTCAGTCTTTTGAATCTTCTTGGCTGTTTCTCTGCATGTGTCGTCCGCTGTCACTCAAAGGTCTTGTGTTGCAGACTGTAATATAGGCTCTCTTGTTTCTCTGCCTCTTCTGAGTTCAGGCTTTTGATAGATTTAGCCTCAGCATGTCAGGATTTTCCTCTTTGTCCTCAGGAAAACGTCTCCAGTGAAATAGTGAAAGTTTCACCTTTTCCAGCATTAATCAGTCTTTCTCCATGTTGAATTTCCAGAAAGTGGTCATCTTCAGGAGGGAGCTGAACACTCCTCACCCTCTTCTCCTCTCTGCAGTTGTCTCTTTGACCTTTCACCTCTTCCATTGGACACTGAAACCATCTGAAATTAGAACACTCAGAGAACTGCATGAATCAAATTTGTTGCTGAGCAATTAGCTCTTTTTCTTTTCCTAGTTTTTTTATATAATAATCACTGGTTGACACCAGCAGTTCTCCCATTCTGTTTTTACTGAAGCAAGTTCTTCGTTGCAGGAAAAAGCAAGCCATTTCTTCTTTGCAATATGCAATAATCTAACTTTGATTATCTGAGTATAATCTAAATAATTTTCCCTATTATAAAATCAGCTTTTAATCTTTCCTAAATTTACATGCTGTGCTCAAAATAATCTCACATGGTGAATAAACTTTTCCTCACCCATTTTCAATAATCCCCTTTACTACAGTTCTAAGATTGCTGTAAGTTATTTATGTATGTTGAAACTTGGTCACCCAATCCTGTTCACTTTTAGCAGACTGCAAGTTATTTTTTCTTAGCACAAACTTTATCTACAATGGAATACTTTTTTTTTTTTTTCAATCCGTCTTAATTAATCCGTCTCAAGCTTAATTTATCTATACCTTTTTTTAGCTACCCTGAGCAGACCATTGTTATACAATGCGGTAACCGGCAGCTGAACTTATCTGTACGCATGCTATCATGTCTGGGCGAACTACACAAACTTGTTTAAGCAAAAACTGCTTACCTTGTGGCCACTTTTAGTTTGTGTCGTTCGTCCAGCAAAGCTCGCCGCAGTTCAACATCAGCTCCTGAAAGTGTCCCATCTGGGGTGCCATTTGAAGTGGTTTCTGTCTTTTTTAAATAACTTCACAGAGATCTCTAATGCCAGAAATATTAGACTTTATTCACAAACAAAGCCGAGCAACTTCTGCAGCATAGTTGCTCTAACGCTCTGGCCTGCTGGCCCTCCGGCCCTATTGCGCTCTCGAGTCTTTTGTGTTCAGAGTTATATACATACATCCTCTTCCATAGAAGGTCAGACACCCTATAGATAGTTTTAAAAATACATTGTATCATGTGACATACTGAAATAGTATTCTGGTGTATCAGCATTGGGCTTCTAAATGTCAGACCCAAAGTTTCAGGAACTAAATGTGGTTTCTTATATAGCTAAGTTACTTGTTTTCTAAATAATAAGATCTTCTACATGGGCCAGTGGCGCAAAGGATAACGCGTCTGACTACGGATCAGAAGATTCTAGGTTCGACTCCTGGCTGGCTCGCTCACCCTCTTTTGACAGTCCAACAATAGGCTGCTTTGTCAGTGGGATAACGGTTACCATGAAATACCATGCGTCTTTTCAGATGCATTGCATGGGTACTGTCACAAGGACCTTGCTTTGCGACCAGTTTATAGTGTCTCTTATGCCAGCACAGGACTGGGAGGACACTGAACCCCCTGGGCGAGGCAAATGAGAGCTCCCTCCGATGAGCCTGATGAAATCGAATTCAGTAAACAATTCCTTCGGCTCATTCCCATATTCTTAAGGAAGGGGGTGGTTGCACACTAAAAGCCAAATGGCCTGCTCGAGGCACGAGGAAGTTCCCATATGGTCTAGCGGTCAGGATTTAAGCAGGGTAGGGCCTGGTTAGTGCTTGGATTGGAGACCGCCTGGGAATACCAGGTGCTGTAAGCATTATTGTTTAAAAAAAAAAAAAAAAAAAAGAGTCAATGAAATGTTTCAAAAATGCTAAATTGTCTCTTTTTTTCCTCAAAATGCCTGAAATAGTCTCTAAAAAAAAAAAGTGGTCAGGATTCCTGGTTTTCACCCAGGCAGCTCAGGTCCTGGTTTGCTCACTCTTTCCCATCAAGCCTGACTGTGTGCCTCTACCACATTTTGCAGCAACTGCTCAAGCAGGGCCACTAACACTTGAATTTTCCTCCAGGAGAGGAGATGTCTCTGACCCTGGATAACAGATCTTCCACTGAGAAAGTGCCACAGGATCTGTGGGAATATCCTAACAACACCACAACTTGCCATAAAAACAAAGCAACCGAGATCCCCAACATGTGACGCCTCCATCTCGAAGCTTTTAATAGCAGACCCCTCATTGGACCCCTTCCTGACGTTGGCTCCAGGCCTGTTAATGGCATGAGATAAAGGTGGTGGGTCAGTGGCGCCCCGTGCCGCCTGTTAATCGTGGTTATTTTTGGTTATGACAGCCAATCACGTTCCTCGCCGCAACCAAGATTCCTACTATTCTTGGTTATGACAGCCAATCACGTTCCTCGCCGCAACCAAGATTCCTACTATTCTTGGTTATGACAGCCAATCAACGTTCCCGGCTGCAACCAAGATTCGTACGCTTATGGCCAATCGCGGCTCTTATCGCTACCATGATTTTGCTTAGTAACTAACCAAGAATTGACCAATAAACGTCAAGATTCACCTCCCCCCTGTGACTTGCGAATTGGGACCGGAGAAGAGGATGACAATTCATTGATTAACTTCGGATCAAAAGTCGCAAAGTAAGTCAGTCT
This sequence comes from Pimephales promelas, assembly GCF_016745375.1. The sequence continues at coordinate 15,341,462 of NW_024121211.1, read as the reverse complement.
TTTGTCAATAAAAGTAAAGTGCCAAATAGTTGTTTTATATGAATAACCTGTGTCTCAGACTAGCTAATAATTCAAGTAATTAATACAATTCATAATTAAAAAAGTATTTAGATAAAACGATCAAGCAGAACAAAGTATATAACGTTACAGTTTACTACAGCTTTACTTGTTGCAACATTAAAATGATTGTTACACTAAGGCATCACTAATTATAATTCAATTAATATATAGTGTACATTATGCTTCTACTTTTAGTACTTTTACTTTATTTTGACGCTAAACTAACTTGTTTTCGCTAACGTTAAGTAGGCTAACATTTTGAATGCATTAATTACATTTAACTGTTACTTGTAATAGAGCAAAGGATTTCAAAGAGGGGAAAGTAGTGGTATAACAATGGTATAATAATGGTATAATAATTATTGAAAAAATGACCTCTTACTCTGGGATCATTCTGAGATTCTGATGTGTAAATCAACATTTTAAGCCTTTTAGAAAATATAGACACACAAAGCATAATAGCCTATATAATCAACATTAAAAGGTGTTCATGATTAAATATAGTACTGTAATATGCATTGCTGTATTAACTAATTGTGTTACCAAATGTGTTTGTTTGTTTCTTTCTCTATAGTCTTTATATTCTTCAAATTATTATTATTTTATTTAGATGGAACTTTTCAAAGAGGGGAAAGTAGTGGTATAACAATGGTATAATAATGGTATAATAATTTATTGAAAAATGACCTCTTACTCTGGGATCATTCTGAGATTCTGATGTGTAAATCAACACTTTAAGCCTGTTAGAGAAAACTATAGACACACAAAGCATAATAGCCTATATAATCAACAT
>NW_024121211.1:15321562-15340109 GCF_016745375.1 Pimephales promelas | reverse complement strand
GATCGGGGTACGGTGTTCGACCCAGGGGCGAACAAATTTTCCAAAAAATCCCATAGACTTAACATTGAGACAAACTTTGACGACTCATAGCTCCGAACAACGATTTCGGAAAAACGTGTGATTTGCCACATTTGAAGAGGCTTGGCAGCCTCTGTAAGAACATACCTCACAATGGGGTAAAAGTTGCACCCCTGGGGGGCAGGAGCTACCCAAAATTTTCCTCATTGACTTACTATGGTGAAGGACGTCCCATCAATGCATGGTTTTTTCCTACTATGGTAAATTGCATAGGGATTTTGCATTGAACATAGCTCTGGATCATAGTGTCATAGAGACAAGGGGTGGGCTCATTTTACTCAGATGACCAATCAGTCTCTCAGGATCATTGTGAAGCTATCAAGCCACGCCCTAGCAACCATATAGAGCACCTTAGCAACAAGTACCATAGACTTCCATTGAAAGAGATCAAAGGGATATCTCCGGATAGAAGTGTCATAGAAACATGAGGGTGGGCTCGTTTGACTTGGGCCAGCAAACAGCCAATCCTGAATCACCTCAACACTTACTGGCAAGCCCTAGCAACCATTGTAGAGCACCTTAGCAACCAAAATCCAAAGAGGGATATCTTTCCATTCTGAATGTCATAGAGGATGGGAGTTGTATTATATCATTCATACTGACAGCAGCCTTTGGAGATTCATGATTGCAGCTGCCAAGCCACTCCCTAGCAACCAAACAGAGTACCCTAGCAACCGTTTTGCAAGACCTATATCTCTGCCTCAAAACATCGTATAGAGATGGGGGTTGGTTTAACATTCACATTGACTTTGGAGCTTCATGATTGGCAGCTGCCAAGCCACTCCCTAGCAACCAAACAGAGTACCCTAGCAACCATTTGTAAGACCTATATCTCTGATTCAAAACATTGTATAGAGATGCTGGTTGGCTCTTTTTACTCATGCTAGCAAACAGGACTTGCTACATGCTACACATGCTAGCAGTGAATAGCTACATGCTAATATTGATTAGCTAAGTGTTAAATCATGCCAAGAAAATGCTACACACTCCATAGTAACCATCTGTGACAACTACCAACCACCTAGTAACACCATAGCAACCACCCAGAATACCCTAGCACCGCCTAGAAACACCATAGCAACCGCCTAGCAACCATCTTGAACACCTTAGCAACACCCTAGCAACCAACAGAACACCCTAGCAACCGCCTAGCAACACCCTAGCAACCACCTAGCAATACCCTAGCAACCACCCAGAACACCCTAGCAACCACCTAGCAACACCCTAGCAACCACCAGAACACCATATTAACCACTAGCAACACCTAGCAACACTCTAGCAACCACCAAGAAAACCCAGCAACCACCTAGCAACCACCCATAACACCCTAGCAACCGGGTGGTGAGTTTTGCCACTGCAAGCACCACTTCACATTTTCCTCTGGAAATGTACATTCTAGTGTTGTGAATACTATTCTCCAAGACAAAACTTTGGCACGCTACTCCTCCCGCATTTTTTGTCACAGACACATGAATGAGGTGTCAAATCGACCAGCTCGTTAAGGAGAGGTGTGCTATGACTTTTCTAAGAGATCGGGCGTACGATAATTGTCTAGCGGGCGATAAATCGGCCGAAAAATCTCCCATAGACTTAACATTGGAACCAAATTTGTGAGATCATATCTTTTGAATAGAAGGTCATAGAGACTTGGGGTTGGGCTCATTTGACTCGGCCTATCATACAGCCAACAAGTAGTGACATAGTAACTTAATATTCACGCCCTAGCAACCACTTAGGGCAGCCTAGCAACCATAAAACAACATATACAAGCCATATCTCAGCTCCAGAAAATAGAAGAAACATGGATTTTGCCTTTTTTTGACTCAGACTGTCAACTAGTCTTTAAATATTAACTCATAAACTGTATAATCACACCATAGCAACCATATAGGGTACCCCAGTAACCCTACAAACACATGAATAAGACATGTCTCAGCTGAATAAACAATTTATCATCACAAAAACATCGTACAGACGTGTTTGGTGTCTCGTATGCAAAAATGTGCCACACTCTAGCAACCGAGCGAGCTTTTTGCCACTGCAAGCACCACTTCACATTTTCCTCTGGAAATGTACATTCTAGTTATTATTCTTCTTCTTCTTCTTCTTATTATTATTCTGGCCACTTTTTGGTTCGCTACTCCTCCCGCAGATTTTGTCACAGACCCATGGGTGAGGTGTCAAATCGACCGGCTCATTTAGGAGAGGTGTGCTATGACTTTTCTAAGAGATCGGGGGTACGATGTTCGCCCCAGGGGCGAAAAACGGCCAAAAAAAATCCCATAGACTTAACATGGCGAAAAAATTTGACGAGTCATAGCTCTGAGCGAGGATTTCGCAGAAACTTGCAATTTACCACATTTGAAGAGGCTGACAGGCTCTTTAAGAAAATACCTCACAATGGGGTAAAGGTTGCACCCCTGGGGGGCAGGAGCTCCCCAAATATTTTTCCCATTGAAATTTTCTAGTATAGCATTTTACTATTCCAGGAAAAAGTTTGGAGCACTCCTACGTCCACATTTTTTGTCACAGACCCATGAATGAGGCATCAAATCGTGCGGCCTATTGAGGAGAAGTGTCAAATGAATTTTATTAGAGATCAGGGGTACGGTGCTCGCCCCAGGGGCGAACAAATTTCCAAAAAATCCCATAGACTTAACATTGAGACAAACTTTGACGACTCATAGCTCCGAACAACGATTTCGGAAAAATGTGTGATTTTCCACATTTGAAGAGCCTGGCAGCCTCTGTAAGAATATACCTCACAATGGGGTAAAAGTTGCACCCCTGGGGGGCAGGAGCTGCCCAAAATTTTTCCCCATTGACTTACTATGGTGAAGGACGTCCCATCAAATGCATGTGTTTTTCCTACTATGGTAAATTGCATAGGGATTTTGTATTGAACATAGCTCTGGATCACAGTGTCATAGAGACAAGGGGGCGGGCTCATTTTACTCAGACGACCAATCAGTCTCTCAGGATCATTGTGATGCTATCAAGCCACGCCCTAGCAACCATATAGAGCACCTTAGCAACAACTCCCATAGACTTCCATTGAAAGAGATCAAAGGGATATCTCCGGATAGAAGTGTCATAGAAACACAAGGGTGGTCTCGTTTGACTCGGGGTAGCAAACAGCCAATCATGAATCACCTCAACAATTTCTGGCCACACCCTAGCAACCATTGTCGAGCACCTTAGCAACCAAATTTTAAAGAGGGATATCTTCCATTGTGAATGTCATACAGGCTTGGGAGTTGTATTATATCAATTATACTGACAAGCAGCCTTTGGAGATTCATGATTGGCAGCTGCCAAGCCACTCCCTAGCAACCAAAAAGAGTACCCTAGCAACCATTTTGCAAGGCCTACATCTCTGCATCAGAACATCGTATAGAGATGGGGGTTGGTTTATACATTCACATTGACTTTGGAGCTTCATGATTGGAAGCTGCCAAGCCACTCCCTAGCAACCAAACAGAGTACCCTAGCAACCGTTTTGCAAGACCTATATCTCTGCATCAAAACATCGTATAGAGATGGGGGTTGGTTTAAACATTCACATTGACTTTGGAGCTTCATGATTGGCAGCTGCCAAGCCACTCCCTAGCAACCAAACAGAGTACCCTAGCAACCGTTTTTCAAGACCTATATCTCTGCATCAAAACATCGTATAGAGATGGGGTTTGGCTCTTTTTACTCATGTTAGCAAACATGACTTGCTACATGCTACACATGCTAGCAGTGAATAGCTACATGCTAATATTGATTAGCTAAGTGCTAAATCATGCCATGAATGTTATAAAAACTCTATAGTAACCATATGTGAACACTACCAACCACCTAGTAACACCATAGCAACCACCCAGAATACCCTAGCAACCACCTAGCAACACCCTAGCAACCACCAAGAATACCTAGCAACCACCTAGCAACACCCTAGCAACCACACAGAACACCCTAGCAACCGCCTAGCAACACCCTAGCAACCAACCAGAACACCTAGCAACACCCTAGCAACCACCCAGAACACCCTAGCAACCACCTACCAATACCCTAGCAACCATCTATAACACCCTAGCAACCACCCAGAACACCCTAGCAACCGCCTAGCAACACCCTGGCAACCATATAGAACACCCTAGCAACCACATAGCAACACCCTAGCAACCACCAGAAACCCTAGCAACCACCTAGCAACACCCTGGCAACCATCTATAACACCCTAGCAACCACCTAGAACACCTTAGCAACCACCTAGCAACACCCTAGCAACCACTCAGAACACCCTAGCAACCACCTAGCAACACCATAGCAACCACCCAGAACACCCTAGCAACCGCCTAGCAACACCCTAGCAACCACCCAGAACACCCTAGCAACCACCTAGCAACACCCTAGCAACCACCCAGAACACCCTAGCAACCGAGCGAGCTTTTTGCCACTGCAAGCACCACTTCACATTTTCCTCTGGAAATGTACATTCTAGTGTTGTGAATACTATTCTCCAAGACAAAACTTTGGCACGCTACTCCTCCCGCATTTTTTGTTGTAGACCCATGAATGAGGTGTCAAATCGACCGGCTCATTTAGGAGAGGTGTGCTATGACTTTTCTAAGCGATCGGTTGTACGATGTTCGTCTGGCGGGCGATAAATCTGCCGAAAAAAATCCCATAGACTTAACATTGGCACCAAATTTGTGAGATCATATCTTTTGACCAGAAGGTCATAGAGACTTGGGGTTGGGCTCTTTTGACTCGGCTTATCATGCAGCTAACAATTAGTGACATAATAACTTCATATTCATGCCCTAGCAACCACTTAGGGCAGCCTAGCAACCATAAAACAACATATTCAAGACATATCTCAGCTCCAGAAAATAGTAGGAACATAGAGTTTGCCTTTTTTGACTCAGACTGTCATCTAGTCTTTAAATACCATCTCATAAACTGTATAATCACACCATAGCAACCATATAGGCTACCCTAGTAACCCTACAAACACATGAATAAGCCACATCTCAGCACCAGAACATCGTACAGACATGGTTGTTGTCTCATATGCAATTCTGTACCACACTCTAGCAACCGGGTGGTGAGTTTTGCCACTGCAAGCACCACTTCACATTTTCCTCTGGAAATGTACATTCTAGTTCTTATTCTTATTGTTCTGGTCACTTTTTGACGCGCTACTCCTCCCGCAGCTTTTGTCACAGACCCATGGGTGAGGTGTCAAAACGTGCGGATTATTCGGGAATGGTGTGCTATGACTTTTCTAAGAGATCGGGGGTACGATGTTCGCCCCAGGGGCGAAAAACGGCCAAAAAAAATCCCATAGACTTAACATGGTGAAAAAATTTGACGAGTCATAGCTCTGAGCGAGGATTTCGCAGAAACTTGCAATTTACCACATTTGAAGAGGCTGACAGGCTCTTTAAGAAAATACCTCACAATGGGGTAAAAGTTGCACCCCTGGGGGCAGGAGCTCCCCAAAAATTTTTTCCATTGAAATTTTCTAGTATAGCATTTTACTATTCCAGGAAAAAGTTTGGAGCACTCCTACGTCCACATTTTTTGTCACAGACCCATGAATGAGGCATCAAATCGTGCGGCCTATTGAGGAGAAGTGTCATATTAATTTTATAAGAGATCAGGGGTACGGTGTTCGCCCCAGGGGCGAACAAATTTCCAAAAAATCCCATAGACTTAACATTGAGACAAACTTTGACGACTCGTAGCTCCAAACAAGGATTTCGGACAAATGTGAGATTTGCCACATTTAAAGAGGCTGGCAGGCTCTTTAAGAACATACCACACAATGGGGTAAAAGTTGCACCCCTGGGGGGCAGGAGCTGCCTAAAGTTTTCCCCATTGACTTACTATGGTGAAGGACGTCCCATCAAATGCATGTGTTTTTCCTAATATGGTAAATTGCATAGGGATTTTGTATTGAACATAGCTCTGGATCACAGTGTCATAGAGACAAGGGGGCGGGCTCATTTTACTCAGATGACCAATCAGTCTCTCAGGATCATTGTGAAGCTATTAAGCCACGCCCTAGCAACCATTTAGAGCACCTTAGCAACAACTCCCATAGACTTCCATTGAAAGAGATCAAATGGATATCTCAGGATATAAGTGTCATAGAAACATGAGGGTGGGCTCGTTTGACTTGGGCAAGCAAACAGCCAATCCTGAATCACCTCAACACTTACTGGCAACGCCCTAGCAACCATTGTAGAGCACCTTAGCAACCAAAATCCAAAGAGGGATATCTTCCATTCTGAATGTCATAGAGGCATGGGAGTTGGTTTATATCATTCATACTGACAAGCATCCTGTGGAGTTTCATGATTGGCAGCTGCCAAGCCACTCCCTAGCAACCAAACAGAGTACCCTAGCAACCATTTTGCACAACCTATATCTCTGCATCAAAACATCGTATAGAGATGGGGGTTGGTTTATACATTCACATTGACTTTGGAGCTTCATGATTGGCAGCTGCTAAGCCACTCCCTAGCAACCAAACAGAGTACCCTAGCAACCATTTTGCAAGACTTTATCTCTGCATCAAAACATCGTATAGAGATGGGGGTTGGTTCATACATTCACATTGACTTTGGGGCTTCATGATTGGCAGCTGCTAAGCCACTCCCTAGCAACCAAACAGAGTACCCTAGCAACCATTTTGTAAGACCTACATCTCTGCATCAAAACATCGTATAGAGATGGGGGTTGGCTCTTTTTACTCATGCTAGCAAACATGACTTGCTACATGCTACACATGCTAGCAGAGAATAGCTACATGCTAATATTGATTAGCTAAGTGTTAAATCATGCCAAGAAAATGCTACAAACTTCATAGTAACCATCTGTGACAACTACCAACCTCCTACCAACAACCTAGCAACCACCCAAAACACACTAGCAACACCCTAGCAACCACCCAGAATACCCTAGCAACCGCCTAACAACACCATAGCAACCACCCAGAACACCCTAGCAACCACCAAGAACACCCTAGCAACCACCCAGAATACCCTAGCAACCGCCCATCAACACCATAGCAACCACCCATAACACCCTAGCAACCACCCATAACACCCTAGCAACCACCTAGCAACACCCTAGCAACCACCCAGAACACCCTAGCAACCGCCTAGCAACACCCTAGCAACCACCCAAAACACCCTAGCAACCACCTAGCAACACCCTAGCAACCACCCAGAATACCCTAGCAACCACATAGCAACCACCTAGCAACACCCAGAACAACTTAGCAACCAACAATAATACCCTAGCAACCGCCTAGCAACCACCCAGAACACCATAGCAACCAGCCATAACACCCTAGCAACCGGGTGGTGAGTTTTGCCACTGCAAGCACCACTTCACATTTTCCTCTGGAAATGTACATTCTAGTTATTATTTATTATTATTATTATTACATTTAACAGGTTTCAAATGAGGACACCACAGCACCCTCTGCCCCAACAGCTGTGCCCACCAGCCCATCCTATGTTCCTCCGTACTTTCCTATCGTCTTAGGCTCTCTTCCCACTGCTACAAATACAAGTCCCTCTGTGACACCTGCCATGACTCCAGCAGCACCACAGAAAGAGCTGGTAGGTCTTTTGTGACATGCAAACAGTGTGAAAGATGTGCTATTTTTCTGCCTGTGATGTTGTTATTTTATTTTTATATATTCATATATTTACCAGGTTGTGGATGAGCGCAGTATCCCAGGGATGGACAGAGTGGACAGCCTGGCAGAGTACTTGGTGGGACTGAGGAATGAAACTGGACAAACCCTTAACTCCCAGCAGGCCAGTACCATCATAGCTCTGTGGCAGAACCTTCTACCATATGACCAGCAGCGTGTGGAATACCCTGCACGGTACAAGTCGCGCCTGACAACAGGACGCTTCAGGTGCTCTAAGAAGAAACCTGAATTTACGCCAGGTGTGGAGAGCATGACACGTTGCGTCCTAGGATCGACAGGATCCCCTGCCCAGTGGCCAGACTGTTGTCGTCTGGTAGAGTGCATTTTTGTTAAACTTTGTGACATCCATAAATGTCCAAAAAAACAGGGTACATATGCACTTACTAGATGGACTCTAATTCTCAGAGACTACAGCAGGATCAGACAGCAAGTCCTGGGTAATGGTGCAGTCATGCAGAGCACTACTTTGCAGTTATTTGATGTTAATCAAACAACTCTAGTTCAATGGCACAACAAGCGACTGAAGAGGCAGGAATGTAATATTCTACTACAAGGGGTCAACTTGCCTGCCTCCATTCCTGTTGCTCCCGTACCTCTCCCACCAGTACAGGTACGGCCCACTGTTGCACCATCACAGCCTGGCCCTCAACATCAATACCACTTGCCTCAAAGTACAGCAGGACAAGCAGTGGTCAAGAGGAAGTCTGCAGCTCCGGCCCAACGCACACATTCTCTCCAGTCTGTCTGCCCAAGGTTGCCAGCTGAGAGGCTGTTGTTCCCACAGCATACATCTCCACCTACCCCTGCCCCTTTGCCTACTGTCTTCTGCCCCAGGACTGCCAGTAACCCTCTCGTGTATGTGTTTTCGACCCCACAAGCCAATGCATCGAAACGGATTACACCTGCTGGCACGCTTTCCTCCACACCACCTGCCCGGAGGACCTACTATCGGAAAATTGAAAAAAATAAATGCAGTCAGTGCCAACAGCCCCGCAACAAAGAAAGTGGCCACAGCCAGTATTATGGGTCCATATACTGTCCCCAAAATGCTGGTGTTTCACTTGACCAGTGGATGGAGGAGATGCGGAGGAAGAGGGCAGTTAAGAAATAAACTGTCCAATAATTATTCCACATTGGTTTGGCATTTCAAATATAAATAATATAACAGAAGAAAAACCCTGTATATTACAGTTTTTGGTGTGAGCCTTGTAAGAAGTGTTGATTTTGTTTTATTTTTTTAACAGTTGACCTGAATCTTCTACCTTAACTATTTTTTTATTTGATTTTTTTATTTATTTAATATTTGTATTTTATATTTAATTATTCGATTCTTTTTATATATATTTGCCATGCTTACTGTTTGAGAGAAAGAAATAACTATGATGTATATTTTGTAATAAATGTTTAATATATTTAAACAGCAATCGTTTATTTTTTGCCAACATTCACTCAGAGAAGACAAGTGCATTGTTTCAGTACTTTCAATTCTAATTTCTTTCATGTTTATATTAGATTGTATTAATGAATTGGGTATTTTTTTTCTCAAGCAAATATGTAAAATACATACATACATACATACATACAAACAACACATATAAATATAGAAATAACTTCTTATCATTAATCATTCTGCAAGACAAAACACTGATTTTGCCAAACGCAGCTGAACCATTATTATTATTATAGGCTTATATATTATTAATATTATAGGCCTGTATATCTAATATTTTACATTTCAAGGAAATCCATATTCATATGGGTAATAATTAAATATAAACATGTATCCATACAATGAGAAAAACATTAATAAACTTATGAAACAATTTGAAATTCCAGTGAAATATCACTATTATATGATACCACAAAGACATTGACCTTGGATTCACAACCAGAACGAATCAGATTGACAGATCCTTCTTGGCCAATGATCTTACCTCAATAAAGTAAAGACCAATCGCGAATCATCATTCATATTGAGGCGCGCGAAAATCTTCCGTTAGAACAGTAGCATCATCACATTGTGAAGTGAATGCTGTATCGAACTCAATTTTTACGGATTTAACGGATTTGTGGTAACGTTAACTATTGTATTTTTTATTTTAATTTCAAAATGTCTTCATTCTGATTAGTTGGCCAGAACTATGTATTTTTGCTAAACCAGTTAGAGTGTAATGTAAAAGTGTGAAGCTAACGCTACTAAGTTGGTACTTTAATGTTACTATTCTTCAATCTGGAAAATGGAAGAAAAATATGTACATTTTAAAGAGAAATATGATAAAAAGATAAATTATAGTGGTTAGAACAAATTGATTTGTCAATTTGTGATTTGTAGCAGCATTTTTAGAGATTAAATTTGTTGAAAAAATTAAATATATTCAGAGCATTGTGAAATTGTTGAGTGTAAATATTCTGTAACGTTAGTTATTGTCAATTTTATTCTCTCTTTTTTAATACCTTCTATTCATGTTTTTTTTTCGTCATAAAAGTTAGTAAAACGAAAGGAAAAGATGAACTGTACAATTAAAAACTATTACAAATATAAAATGGCAAGTATAGTTTGCAAATTTGCTTTTTTTAAAGAAAAAAATAGCAATAAAGTAATACATGTTAATTATATATTTATTTAAAAAATATACAAATTGTCTGTTTGAGAATGATCTGGTCAGTGTTTATTTTCATGAGGTTTTTGTAGTTTCATACATTGCAGACATGTCAAAGCCTAAATCACACAAGGGCTTAGGGGATGAGGAGTGGATGTCTCGCCTGCGGCGGTTTGCCAACACAGGGGTATGGCCCTCTGAAGCTGGCAACAGACCTGCTCCTCGTCAAAAGAAGTGGTATGAGCTATTTCAGAGGGTACGTACTGGCAAATGTTAATGGGACAACATGCATGAAAAAATGAAATGTACATACAATACTGCTTATAAGCTGACAACATGTTTTTACTGTAACAGATAGATAAATGCCCAAGGCAGGTCCGTGGGCAAGCATCTCTTTTTGGTGGACCACAGAGTTGTCTTTGCGGCTTCCATGCTCCAAAGGTATGAACAAAAGTCTTTCAAACATATAAAAAGGTAGGCTAATATTATTATTTTTCTAAATGATCTGTCATTCTTTTGATCTTATTAGGTGACAAGTAATCAGCCTGCTCACACATCTGTCCCTACCTCAACCTCTGTAAAGTCTCCCAGGCGACCTCCATTTAACATATCTGTGGTAATGCCAAACCCCTTGTGTGGGTGGATTGTCTGTGTATTGGCATGTTTGATGTTTGATGGAGTGAGGCAGGTGGGAAGTGAATCAGACTTACACGTGATTTATTTATAGATTGATGTATTATGCTTTAAACCACACAATAACAATAAAATTACATTTAATCTTCCAAACCAAGAGCCAAACAAACTGAACCTAAACACTCCAAGAAATGTTCTTTTATTTACAAAATTACATATATTATTAATATATATATATATATTTTTTTGTTTTTTTTTTGTGTCCGTACAGACCTCATCTGCTTCATCAGTTCCATCATCACACAGTGACAGCCCTGCTGCTATAACCACTGTGACAACCAGCACTTCTCCTTCCACATCTGTGGGAACTCGTCCTTCTTCGTCTCCTATGAGAACTAGTCTGTCTCCATCATCTGTCAGAGCTGGTGCATCTCCATCTCCATCTGTAAATCACTTTGTTATAAATGGCATATATATATGTGTGTGTGTGTGTGTGTGTGTGTGTGTGTGTGTGTGTGTGTGTGTGTGTGTGTGTGGGGAAGTTGCATATTAAAGCAAAAAGCCCCTTGAAGCCATGTTTTACTGTGGATTTAAGAACTACAGCTAAGGGCTGTTGAGTGTGGAGTGCCTAAAACCCCCTTAGATGTTCTAAATCCACTGTAAAATATGACTTCAAGAGGCTTATTGCTTTTATAAAACGGTTACTCCATAAAAATATTCATTTACAACGGCTTCAAACGCGGCTCAACCAATCAGAATCAAGGACTGGAACTACCCGTTTTATAATGAATGTTTTATAGCATATTAACAGAAACAAACATAAATCACAAAAAAAAAATTTAATCTGGAGTGTCTTTAGGATGATCCTGTTGCTTCTGGAAGTCATACTTTTATGGCTGTTCCTGCACCATCTACATCTCCTGCTGATTCTTCCATTCCTGCACTGCCAGCTGAGATGAGGAAGACGATCCCCTCACAAGATCAGAGGTGGATAGAATCTACACTTTTTCAATCTGGCAGACTTCGGCCAGACTTGAAGCTCGTGTATGAGCCTCCAGTCCCCTCCCTTATCTACCACCAGGCTCCATTTCCAGACCGTTTCTTCACACACAGGCTGCTGGTGTGGATGCCCTACCACCAATGGAAGGTTAGACTGCTATGTCCTGTCTGTGGGAAGCAATTAACTGGTTGCGGCATCCACAAAAGAGCTCGCAAGGTCCTCGACATTGACCGGTATTACCTCATGGTGACAGAGACACTCAGGTGTACTGTCTGTCGAACCAATTACTTGTCAACCAGCCAGACTGTCCTGGACCAACTGGACTTGCCACACAGAAGACTGTTTCGCCTCATCTTGACATACAAGTAAGAATTTAAATACATTACACAAAATCATATTTTACTCCATCCATACTAATTGTTCTTTACAAAAGAACAGTTAATGATAGAAAAGGATGTTCCGTGTGAAACAAATATATTGATGTGGTTTTTATATAGATAGATAATTCTATTTGTATTTAAAGATATGCGTGTGACATTCGTGTCATACGTCTGCTGAGGGAGAGGACACTTGGCAATAGCCCTGCCCGACTGGCTAAACAACTAAAGGAGAACCATGGGGAGGAGTGGCTCGACAGATTGGCACACTACATGGGGGAATGTGCAGCCTTTGTTGACTGCCCCAGCTTCTTGCCAGTTGTTTTCCAGGAGCCTCCAGAACCTTTTGAAGTCCCTACCAGCAAATGGCTACTGACTGTTTATGGGAAGGACATTGTCAGCCGACTGGATCACATTAAGGCCGGCATCACTTCTACTTTTGGGTCCATTTTAAAAATGGACTCAACAAAAAAGGTATAATTTAATTGACTTAATTTTTAACTTTTGAATTGCATTGAGATTGTATGCGCCACACAATGTGTTATTATTAATGTTCTGTATTCACATTTTGTTTTTGATTCCAGATCACAACAAAGCTGGCAGGAACAGCCAAAGGGACAGCACAATGGCTGTCCTCTGTTGGCAATGAGAGAGGGCAGATCCTCATCAGTGTTCTGACTGCCCAGGATGGACCTGGTCTGGACTCCATGATCTCAGGCCTTATCAGCAGGTACCAGCAGGCAGGTGTGGATCCTCCGGTGCTCCTGTATGTGGACAGTGGATGCTGCATTGAGAAAGGACAGACCAAGCTTCAAACCCGATTTGGAGAATGGCCTACAGTTAACATCAGGCTGGACATATGGCATTTTATGCGACGGCTGGCAACAGGGTGCACCACGGATGCCCATCCCCTCTACCCAACCTTCATGGCAAGGCTATCTGATTGCATATTTGAGTGGGACCCACATGACATTGCTCTATTACGTCAGGCGAAGAGAGCGCAACTGGAGGCTGAAGGGCTGCCTTTCATCAGTGGGCACTTGTTGAACAGGCGGATAACAAAGAAAGAGTTGTCCCTCTACTGCCGCCGAAGGACTCGTGGAGTAGAGACTACTATCCGTCTAATTGAGCACCTTCTGAACGAGTTAAAGGAGGATAAAGGGAAAGATCTTCTAGGTGTCCCTCTGCTGGACACTGTGCGGATTGAGCACATCTGGCATGTTCAAAAGAGACATGTGAAGTGCATCCAGGATGTGCCAGGTGTATTGCTCTATACAGAGATGGGCACCACCACTACCAAGGGAGGCATAGTGCTCACTAAATACAGATGTGCTAGGGGCTCGACCTCCCTTGAATCTTTCCACCTCCACCTGAACAGGTTCATTCCAGGTTTGTGGCATATTAGCATTTCACTCTAATCAGCACTTAGATATTTAATAATGTTATTTTTTTCCCTATAATGTTACACATTCTGAAAAGAAAACTTTAAAACGAGACTGCTTTTTGCAAGTATTCAGTCTGCACTTAATAATATACTTCCTTGTAAAATCTCATTTTTAATGGCCTCATTTTCCATAGGATCCAGTGCAAACACTTTAAATTTTCAGCTGTATCTCCTGGAAGGCCTGAACAGATGGAACCAGGACCGAGCAGCAGCATCTCTAGTCACCAAGCCCTCCACTCTCCTCACCTATGCAGGCGATGTAGTACAGTGTTTGAACACCAATAGCCTGAAGGTGATTGGTAGGAAATATGTTCCTACCTTCCAACCCCCTGCTAAGTACACCGGTAAGTCTCATTGTAGAGCACAAGCCTTTAATGACCACTTATCATAATAACTTCTACATCCTACTTTCTTTAGGAGAGCTTATTGGAGTGGACTACCTGCTCAGTCAGACAGGACAACCACTTCAAAGAGTGAACCCAGATGCAGAGGAGACACACCAGCTGCTGGAAGATGTTAATGTGGAAGAGCTGGAAGATGAAGGATTTGAAGAGGACTTATCTGATGACCCTACCATGACGTTACTCTATGAAGACCTCACTATCATGGGTGACAGGGATGCACCGACAATTGAAACAGCTTCTTCTTCCACCCAGCCAGTCCCTCCATCCACTGCATCCTCTGTCCATCCATCCACTGCATCCTCTGTCCATCCATCCGCTGCATCCTCCTTCCACCCAGCCGCTGAATCCTCCGTCCACCCAGCCGCTGCATCCTCCTTCCACCCTGCATCCTCCTTCCACCCAGCCGCTGAATCCTCCTTCCATCCAGCCGCTGCATCCTCCTTCCACCCAGCCGCTGAATCCTCCTTCCATCCAGCCGCTGAATCCTCCTTCCATCCAGCCGCTGAATCCTCCTTCCATCCAGCCGCTGCATCCTCCTTCCACCCAGCCGCTGAATCCTCCTTCCACCCAGCCGCTGAATCCTCCTTCCACCCAGCCGCTGAATCCTCCTTCCATCCAGCCGCTGAATCCTCTGTCCACCCAGCCGCTGCATCCTCCGTCCACCCAGCCGCTGAATCCTCCTTCCATCCAGCCGCTGAATCCTCCTTCCATCCAGCCGCTGAATCCTCCGTCCATCCATCCACTGCATCCTCCGTCCATCCATCCACTGCATCCTCCGTCCATCCATCCACTGCATCCTCCGTCCATCCATCCGCTGCATCCTCCTTCCACCCAGCCGCTGAATCTTCGATCCATCCAGCCGCTGCATCCTCCGTCCACCCAGCCGCTAAATCCTCCGTCCATCCAGCCGCTGCATCCACGGGTCAGCCTGATGTCAGTGCTCCAGATTCCCCTACTCAAATGTCTGAGCGGGATTTGGTATGTCAAATTTAATTATTTAAAAATTTGTTTAATGTGGTTATATTTGAAATCATACTATATTAGTTTTCTTTTTATCATTGTCTCAGGCTGTGAATGACAAAAATGTGCCAGGAATGGATCGGGTGGATAGCCTGGCTGATTATCTAGTGCAGCTACGGGAGAAGACTGGACTAACTATCTGCAATCAGCAGGTGTGTCATTTTGACTAAATAATGAAGTAAAAGAAAAAAATGTCAGTAACACATTACAATAAGTCTCATTTGCTAACATCATCTAATGTATTCATTAACATGAACTAACAAAGAGCAATACATTTGTTACAGTATTAATCAATCTCATTGTTTGTTCTTGTTAGTCCACAGTACATCAACTAATGTTAACAAACATAACTTTTGATTTTAATAACGTATTTGTAAATATTGAAATTAACGTTCATACACTGTGGCACTTTGAATTGCCACAGTGTATGAAATGTGCTATATAAATAAACTTGCCTTGCCTTAAGAAAAATAAATACTGTACGTAGCATTGCTAATGCTATAACAGAGGACATTGATCATTCTTAGTTTGTGTTAAGTAATGTAGTTAACTAATGTTAACTATTGAAACCTTATTGTAAAGTTATTTTATTTACAATAGTGTGTTTGGTCTGTTGAACAATTTTGCATATAACTCATCTATGTTTGTCTTGTGTCATTTTTAGGTCAATGATATTGTGGCACTTTGGCATAAACTGCTTGATTATGACAAAGAGCAGGTGGTGTTTGCGGCTAGACAGCAGGACACCAGGTTAACCACAGGAAGATTTAAAAAGAAGGCAGTTTTTACTCCTGGGGTGGAGAGTCTAAAACACTGTGTTCTAAGTTCCACGGCTTCACACGCTCTGTGGCCAGACTGTTGTCGGCTTGTTGAGGCCATTTTTATCAGACTGTGCAGAATCCACAGAAATCCCAGGAGGAAGGGGAAGGACTCAACTTCTAGGTGGACTCTGATTTTACATGACTATGGCACGATCCGGCAACTGCTCCTCAATAATGGGCCTATTATGCAGAGCACAAATCTCCAGCTGGCGGAGGTCAATCAGACCACTCTGGTCCAGTGGCACAATGACAAAATAAGAAGGCAAGACCTGAGTGTTTTGTTGCAGGGCATCAATCTTCCTGCCCCTCTACCTGTTGCCGCTGAGCCTCTCCCACCTGCCAGTTTTCGGCCTGCTTCACTTAAGAGGTGTGTCACCTCCATGCAGCCTGAAAAAACAGCTGAGGTGGTTAGAGCAAAATTACCATCCCAGAGGCCGCTGCTTCCTATGCCTCAAGGCATTATGGGACCAGTCCAGGTTGTTACAACTGGGCTCAGCTCTTCTGCTACCTGTGTGTCTCAATCAACGCCTGCGTTCACTGTGTATGTTGTCCCTACACCCACAGCAAACCCTTTTTTAACTCCCCAGGCCAGCAGTGCTCCTCCACCCTCTGCAACTCTTCATACACGTCAGCCACGTGTGTATAATAGGAAAGTTGAGGCAAACACCTGCAAGAAATGTGGCCAGTTCCGAACAAAAGCAACAGGTCATAGCCAATACAAAGGCATCATCTACTGCCCAAACACAGAGACTTTAAACAAGGAACAGTGGCTTGAGCATATAAAAAACAAAAAGTAATATTGAGCATTATACACACACACACACACACATATATATATATATATATATATATATATATATATATATATTTTTTTTTTTTTTTCTGTGTGTGTGGTCCATCATCTGGTTGTCTTGGTTTGTTTACTAAAGAAATGTTATAAGTAAAAATTTACTGTCCAGTTTAACTTTGTTTTTTTGTTGGGGGGTTCTAATAAAAATCATTATTGTTCATATAAAAAGTGTGTATTCAATTTCCAATTCACTTTAAGCTTTTATTTATCACCTCTGATTTATCCATAATGTCAGTGTGATGTCAGTGCTCCATTTATAATTTACTAAAAAAAAAAAATGTAGTTCAGTTAGAAAAGAGAGTAATATATATATATATATATAATATATATATATATATATATATTACTCTCTTTTTGGCACTCTCTGTGCCATAATTCTATTATTTCACAATTGAATATATATATATATATATATATATATATATATATTCAATTGTGAAATAATAGAATAATACATTTCAAGAAAACACATAATTATATAATAAATACATTTTAAAATGTATCCATACAATGAGAAATAAGTTTTTCTTTAAAAAAAAATGTTGGGGCATAAAAGCACATGAAATTTGACATATGTGTTCATTCATTAAGAAAAGATTAGAAAAAATATTGGGTGATTTCAACCTTGTCAGAGGTGGGACTCGATCCGACGTCGTTCACGTCAGTGATTTACCTGTGAACTATATAAAAAGGCAAATTTCTATAACATATGAATACCAATCTACCAAAAGTCACACACAGGGGTCAAAGGTGGTTTTACCTTTTCCCTTTCCTTTCATTTTTTTCCTTTTTTCTTCTTCTCTTTTCTCTCTTTTTCCTTTTTCCTCTTCTTCCCCTTCTTCCCCTTCTTTTTCCCTCTTCCCTTCCCCAAACAGACTATTGTTCCCCAGCTTTAGCTCAGCTGGTAGAGCGGAGGACTGTAGGTGGCAAATTGGGAATCCTTAGGTCGCTGGTTCGACTCCGGCTCGAAGGAGGTCTTTTTCACACGCAAACATTTAATTGGCCATGCTTCTCGACGAGGCCGTCAGCGCTTGAGTGTGTAGTCCGCCTTTTTGCAATCACGACTGCTACAAGAGGGCAAAAGCTCATTCCCTGACCGGGAATCGAACCCGGGCCGCGGCGGTGAGAGCGCCGAATCCTAACCACTAGACCACCAGGGAAGGGTTGCTCACTCTTTCCCATCAAGCCTGGCTGTGTGCCTCTACCACATTTTGCAGCAACTGCTCAAGCAGGGCCACTAACACTTGAATTTTCCTCCAGGAGAGGAGATGTCTCTGACCCTGGATAACAGATCTTCCACTGAGAAAGTGCCACAGGATCTGTGGGAATATCCTAACAACACCACAACTTGCCATAAAAACAAAGCAACCGAGATCCCCAACATGTGACGCCTCCATCTCAAAGCTTTTTATAGCAGACCCCTCATTGGACCCCTTCCAGACGTTGGCTCCAGGCCTGTTAATGGCATGAGATAAAGTAGGTGTTATGTCAGGCCTCTGAACAGTCAGACACCGACAAGCCATCCGCCCACTCGTTGGTGGGCCAGTGGCGCAATGGATAACGCGTCTGACTACGGATCAGAAGATTCTAGGTTCGA
>NW_024121211.1:15309062-15314062 GCF_016745375.1 Pimephales promelas | reverse complement strand
CTCTTTCCCATCAAGCCTGGCTGTGTGCCTCTACCACATTTTGCAGCAACTGCTCAAGCAGGGCCACTAACACTTGAATTTTCCTCCAGGAGAGGAGATGTCTCTGACCCTGGATAACAGATCTTCCACTGAGAAAGTGCCACAGGATCTGTGGGAATATCCTAACAACACCACAACTTGCCATAAAAACAAAGCAACCGAGATCCCCAACATGTGACGCCTCCATCTCAAAGCTTTTTATAGCAGACCCCTCATTGGACCCCTTCCAGACGTTGGCTCCAGGCCTGTTAATGGCATGAGATAAAGTAGGTGTTATGTCAGGCCTCTGAACAGTCAGACACCGACAAGCCACCCGCCCACTCGTTGGTGGGCCAGTGGCGCAATGGATAACGCGTCTGACTACGGATCAGAAGATTCTAGGTTCGACTCCTGGCTGGCTCGCACACCCTGTTTTGCTTCGCTGCCAGCCCATAGCCACTTTATCATTTCCTTTTATTAGCCCATCATTTTTGTTATTATTATTATTATTGGATTAGTTGAATAATATTTTAAATTGACAGTCCAACAATAGGCTGCTTTGTCAGTGGGATAACGGTTTCCATGAAATACCATGCGTCTTTTCAGATGCATTGCATGGGTACTGTCACAAGGACCTTGCTTTGCGACCAGTTTATAGTGTCTCTTATGCCAGCACAGGACTGGGAGGACACTGAACCCCATGGGCGAGGCAAATGAGAGCTCCCTCCAATGAGCCTGATGAAATCAAATTCAGTAAACAATCTCTTCAGCTCATTCCCATATTCTTAAGGAAGGGGGTGGTCGCACACTAAAAGCCAAATGGCCTGCTCGAGGCACGAGGAAGTTCCCATATGGTCTAGCGGTCAGGATTTAAGCAGGGTAGGGCCTGGTTAGTGCTTGGATTGGAGACCGCCTGGGAATACCAGGTGCTGTAAGCATTATTGTTAAAAAAAAAAAAAAAAGAGTCAATGAAATGTTTCAAAAATGCTAAATTGTCTCTTTTTTTCCTCAAAATGCCTGAAATAGTCTCTAAAAAAAAAAAGTGGTCAGGATTCCTGGTTTTCACCCAGGCAGCTCAGGTCCTGGTTTGCTCACTCTTTCCCATCAAGCCTGACTGTGTGCCTCTACCACATTTTGCAGCAACTGCTCAAGCAGGGCCACTAACACTTGAATTTTCCTCCAGGAGAGGAGATGTCTCTGACCCTGGATAACAGATCTTCCACTGAGAAAGTGCCACAGGATCTGTGGGAATATCCTAACAACACCACAACTTGCCATAAAAACAAAGCAACCGAGATCCCCAACATGTGACGCCTCCATCTCGAAGCTTTTAATAGCAGACCCCTCATTGGACCCCTTCCTGACGTTGGCTCCAGGCCTGTTAATGGCATGAGATGAAGGTGGTGGGTCAGTGGCGCAATGGATAACGCGTCTGACTACGGATCAGAAGATTCTAGGGTCGACTCCTGGCTGGCTCGCTCACCCTTTTTTGACAGTCCAACAATAGGCTGCTTTGTCAGTGGGATAACGGTTACCATGAAATACCATGCGTCTTTTCAGATGCATTGCATGGGTACTGTCACAAGGACCTTGCTTTGCGACCAGTTTATAGTGTCTCTTATGCCAGCACAGGACTGGGAGGACACTGAACCCCCTGGGCGAGGCAAATGAGAGCTCCCTCCGATGAGCCTGATGAAATCGAATTCAGTAAACAATTCCTTCGGCTCATTCCCATATTCTTAAAGAAGGGGGTGGTCGCACACTAAAAGCCAAAGGGCCTGCTAGTGGCACGAGGAAGTTCCCATATGGTCTAGCGGTCAGGATTCCTGGTTTTCACCCAGGCGGCCCGGGTTCGACTCCCGGTATGGGAAGTTTGTGTTGTCTTTGCTTCACTTATGGAAACGGACAGGACGTGTCTCTGTGCCTCTAGCACTTTTAGCCAGCAGGCGCAGCTCACGAAACCTGATAGGTTTAGGTTCTGTCCGCAACCGGTGTGCCTTCGATAGCGGTGCCTGGGAACCGTTCGTCTGTCTGCTTCGACCAATCACGTCTCTGCATGTCCATCTTTCTCATTTTTTGGACAGCCCATCAGATCGCAGCATTTCCATTTTCTCCATTTTACGACAGCCAATCACCGTGGCCCCTTTCCATCATTGCCGGATCATGCGCAGTAAGTCCACCTCCTATAAATCATATTTTTCACTTTTTTCATCAGTTATTTTGGTAAAAGCCACGCGAAGTCCGTCATTTATTTTTGAAAAAGCCGCGTGAAGTCCGTATAAGTCCATAGGTAAGATTACTAGTTAATTAACTAGCTTTAATTCATAGTTTTTTAAATAAACTTTTACATTGTTTTATTTAAGAAGTTGACAGTGACATCGAGGTAAGATTTTAAGTTTACATTGTGTTAGGTAACGTTAAGAGACGTCGACGTTGTTGCTTTGTTTAGTCTCCTAACTATCTTAGCTAAGAATGAATGAATGAATGAATGAATGAATGAATGAATGAATGAATGAATGAATGACAGAGAGAAATTAATGGGTTTAACTTACATTGTTATAATTGGTATAATGTGGGTACAACACCTGATATTGTGTTTGAATTAATGAGTTTTGTGTTGTGTTCAGACTGTGTTTACCAACTGATAATAATCTTATTATGATTGTACTAATTACTTTTATATCTGCTACTACTATGTATCAATAAACACTGAGGTACTATGCATTAATATATTATACACTGAGGTACTGTGTATTCATATATAATACAGCCTACTATCTAATGCCATCTACATACAGGACTATTATAGTAGTGAGTTAAAACTACCCACAATGTGCTGAAGAGTTACAAATTTACAGTGAATAGTTAGAATTTTATTTACTCTAGTAATGGAAGAAGATGGCATCCAAATGCAAAAAGCACAGGGCTATAAGCTTTTATGGTTTTATAAGGTTAAACCTTCATAAGGTTTTCTGTTTTAGGGGTCTGGTCTTCTGAGGCAGGAAACAGGCCGTCACCCCGCCAGTGAAAGTGGCATGACCTGTATCTGAAGGTAAATTTAGATAAAGTGTTATGTGTACAATCTTAAAACATAAAGCTATGTCATATTGAAAGGGGTCACATATGATTCACTGCCAAACAATATTACAGTTTGAAAAATGTCCCGTGCATTTTAGGGGACAAATGCCTTTGTTTAGAGGGACACAGACATATATTTGTGGATTTCATATACAAAGGTATAGCCTCAATACTGTCCTAAAATTATGTAGTGTTGATGTTGTTGTCTCTATTATTAAATTTAATTTTCTTTTCCTTTAACCTGTAGCCTTCCAGGTCAGTGTCCTTTTTCAATGACACCTGGTCCCTTATCTACATCATCTGCTGCTACACCAGGGAAGATGGCAACATCTGGGCAATGGCAACACCTGGGTAGATGGCAACACCTGCTCTCACCTCTCACCACAACTTTTACTATGGCATCAGTAAGTAATGAGTATTTACTGATACTGATATTTACATTTTTAGCATATTCAAATATATGCAGTGTAATAATAATAATAATAACAATAAATGTAATAATAATATATTATTATTATTATTATTATTATTATTACATTTAACAGTTTTCCAATGAGGACACCACTGCACCCTCCGCCCCAACAGCTGTGCCCACCAGCCTAGCTTCTGCTCCTCCGTACTTTCTGATCGTCCTAGCCTCTCTTCCCACTGCTACAACTACAAGTCCCTCTGGGACACCTGCCATGGCTCCAGCAGCACCACAGCAAGAACTGGTAGGTCCTTTGTGACATGTAAACAGTGTGAAAGATGTAATATTTTTCTGCCTGTGATATTGTTGTTATTTTATTTTATATATGAAGAGTTCATATATAAAGAACTCTTTGAAGAGTTGCATCGATGCAAAAGCCTCTAGGTGCCATTTGAAATTTTCTTCTAGAATGACAATTTTTATCAAGCTTGTATATTTAAGTTCAGTGATTTCACTTAAATGGCAATGATAATTACCTATTAATTGTTATTTAAGTGAAATTGCTGAACTTAAATATACAAGTTTGATAAAAATCATCATTAAAGAAGAAAATTTCAAATGGCATTTAGAGGTTTTTGCATCTGAACTCTTCATATGCATATATTTAACAGGCTGAGGATGAGCGCAGTATCCCAGGGATGGACAGAGTGGACAGCCTGGCAGAGTACTTGGTGGGACTGAGGAATGAAACTGGACAAACACTTAACTCCCAGCAGGCCAGTACCATCATCCCCCTGCCCAGTGGCCAGACTGTTGTCGTGGCCACAGCCAGTATTATGGGTACACTATACTTTCCCAAAATGCTGGTATTTCACTTCACCAGTGGATGGAGGAGATGCGGAGGAAGAGGGCAGATAAGAAATAAACTGTTCAATATTCATCCCATATAGGTCTGGTCTGGCATTTCAAAATAATTAACATAACAGAAAAAACACTGTATATTACAGTTTTTTGGTGTGAGCCTGATTTTGTCTTTTATATATTTTTGTTACCAGTTGACCAGAATCTTCTTCCTTTATTTCTTTTTTTATTTGGTTTATTTATTTATTTTATATTTGTATTTATATTTAATTGTTCAATTCTTTTTTATATGTGCCATGCTTAACTGTGTGTGTGAGAGAAAGAGATAATTAAGATGAATATTTTGCAATAAATGTTTAATATATTAAAACAGCAATCCTTTATTTATTGCCAACATTCACTCAGAGAAGACAATTACATTGTTGCAGTTCTTTCAATTCTATTTTATTTCATTTTAAATTAGATTGTATTAATGAATTGGGTACTTTTCTCAAGCAAATATGTAAATTACATACATACAAATATACACATATGAATACAGTAATAACTTTTTATCATTAATCATTCTGCGAGCCTGAGTCAAAACACTTTTGCAAAAATCCACCTTAACTATTTATTTATTATTATTATTATT
>NW_024121211.1:15194394-15308562 GCF_016745375.1 Pimephales promelas | reverse complement strand
TTTTTTCACACGCAAACATTTAATTGGCCTGCTGTCTCGACGGGCCGTCAGCGCTGAGTGTGTAGTCCGCCTTTTGCAATCACGACTGCTCAGAGGGCAAAAAGCTCTTCCCTGACCGGAATCGAACCAGGCCGCGGCGGTGAGAGCAGCCGAATCCTGACACAGGAAAGGGTTGCTCCACTCTTTTCCATTCAAGCCTGGGTGTGTGCCTCTACCACATTTTGCAGCAACTGCTCAAGCAGGGCCACTAACACTTGAATTTTCCTCCAGGAGAGGAGATGTCTCTGACCCTGGATAACAGATCTTCCACTGAGAAAGTGCCACAGGATCTGTGGGAATATCCTAACAACACCACAACTTGCCATAAAAACAAAGCAACCGAGATCCCCAACATGTGACGCCTCCATCTCGAAGCTTTTTATAGCAGACCTCTCAATGGACCCCTTCCTGACGTTGGCTCCTGGCCTGTTAATGGCATGAGACAAAGGTGGTGGGCCAGTGGCGCAAAGGATAACGCGTCTGACTACGGATCAGAAGATTCTAGGTTCGACTCCTGGCTGGCTCGCTCACCCTCTTTTGCAGTCCAACAATAGGCTGCTTTTCAGTGGTAACGGTTACCATGAAATACCATGCGTCTTTTTCAGATGCATTGCATGGGTACTGTCACAAGGACCTTGCTTTGCGACCAGTTTATAGTGTCTCTAATGCCAGCACTGGACTGGGAGGACACTGGATTCGGCGCTCTCACCGCCGCGGCCCGGGTTCGATTCCCGGTCAGGGAATGAGCTTTTGCCCTCTTGTAGCAGTCGTGATTGCAAAAAGGCAGACTACACACTCAAGCGCTGACGGCCTCGTCGAGAAGCATGGCCAATTAAATGTTTGCGTGTGAAAAAGACCTCCTTCGAGGCGGAGTCGAACCAGCGACCTAAGGATTCCCAATTTGCCACCTACAGTCCTCCGCTCTACCAGCTGAGCTATCGAAGGCACACCGGTTGCGGACAGAACCTAAACCTATCAGGTTTCGTGAGCTCCGCCTGCTGGCTAAAAGTGCTAGAGGCACAGAGACGCGTCCTGTCCGTTTCCATAAGTGAAGCAAAGACAACACAAACTTCCCATACCGGGAGTCGAACCCGGGCCGCCTGGTGAAAACCAGGAATCCTGACGCTAGACCATATGGGAACTTCCTCGTGCCACTAGCAGGCCCTTTGGCTTTTAGTGTGCGACCACCCCCTTCTTTAAGAATATGGGAATGAGCCGAAGGAATTGTTTACTGAATTCGATTTCATCAGGCTCATCGGAGGGAGCTCTCATTTGCCTCGCCCAGGGGGTCAGTGTCCTCCCAGTCCTGTGCTGGCATAAGAGACACTATAAACTGGTCGCAAAGCAAGGTCCTTGTGACAGTACCCATGCAATGCATCTGAAAAGACGCATGGTATTTCATGGTAACCGTTATCCACTGACAAAGCAGCCTATTGTTGGACTGTCAAAAAGGGTGAGCGAGCCAGCCAGGAGTCGAACCTAGAATCTTCTGATCCGTAGTCAGACGCGTTATCCATTGCGCCACTGACCCACCACCTTTATCTCATGCCATTAACAGGCCTGGAGCCAACGTCAGGAAGGGGTCCAATGAGGGGTCTGCTATTAAAAGCTTCGAGATGGAGGCGTCACATGTTGGGGATCTCGGTTGCTTTGTTTTTATGGCAAGTTGTGGTGTTGTTAGGATATTCCCACAGATCCTGTGGCACTTTCTCAGTGGAAGATCTGTTATCCAGGGTCAGAGACATCTCCTCTCCTGGAGGAAAATTCAAGTGTTAGTGGCCCTGCTTGAGCAGTTGCTGCAAAATGTGGTAGAGGCACACAGTCAGGCTTGATGGGAAAGAGTGAGCAAACCAGGACCTGAGCTGCCTGGGTGAAAACCAGGAATCCTGACCACTTTTTTTTTTAGAGACTATTTCAGGCATTTTGAGGAAAAAAAGAGACAATTTAGCATTTTTGAAACATTTCATTGACTCTTTTTTTTTTTTTTTTTTTTTTAACAATAATGCTTACAGCACCTGGTATTCCCAGGCGGTCTCCAATCCAAGCACTAACCAGGCCCTACCCTGCTTAAATCCTGACCGCTAGACCATATGGGAACTTCCTCGTGCCTCGAGCAGGCCATTTGGCTTTTAGTGTGCGACCACCCCCTTCCTTAAGAATATGGGAATGAGCTGAAGAGATTGTTTACTGAATTTGATTTCATCAGGCTCATTGGAGGGAGCTCTCATTTGCCTCGCCCATGGGGTTCAGTGTCCTCCCAGTCCTGTGCTGGCATAAGAGACACTATAAACTGGTCGCAAAGCAAGGTCCTTGTGACAGTACCCATACAATGCATCTGAAAAGACGCATGGTATTTCATGGAAACCGTTATCCCACTGACAAAGCAGCCTATTGTTGGACTGTCAATTTAAAATATTATTCAACTAATCCAATAATAATAATAATAACAAAAATGATGGGCTAATAAAAGGAAATGATAAAGTGGCTATGGGCTGGCAGCGAAGCAAAACAGGGTGTGCGAGCCAGCCAGGAGTCGAACCTAGAATCTTCTGATCCGTAGTCAGACGCGTTATCCATTGCGTCACTGGCCCACCAACGAGTGGGTGGGTGGCTTGTCGGTGTCTGACTGTTCAGAGGCCTGACATAACACCTACTTTATCTCATGCCATTAACAGGCCTGGAGCCAACGTCTGGAAGGGGTCCAATGAGGGGTCTGCTATAAAAAGCTTTGAGATGGAGGCGTCACATGTTGGGGATCTCGGTTGCTTTGTTTTTATGGCAAGTTGTGGTGTTGTTAGGATATTCCCACAGATCCTGTGGCACTTTCTCAGTGGAAGATCTGTTATCCAGGGTCAGAGACATCTCCTCTCCTGGAGGAAAATTCAAGTGTTAGTGGCCCTGCTTGAGCAGTTGCTGCAAAATGTGGTAGAGGCACACAGCCAGGCTTGATGGGAAAGAGTGAGCAACCCTTCCCTGGTGGTCTAGTGGTTAGGATTCGGCGCTCTCACCGCCGCGGCCCGGGTTCGATTCCCGGTCAGGGAATGAGCTTTTGCCCTCTTGTAGCAGTCGTGATTGCAAAAAGGCGGACTACACACTCAAGCGCTGACGGCCTCGTCGAGAAGCATGGCCAATTAAATGTTTGCGTGTGAAAAAGACCTCCTTCGAGCCGGAGTCGAACCAGCGACCTAAGGATTCCCAATTTGCCACCTACAGTCCTCCGCTCTACCAGCTGAGCTATCGAAGGCACACCGGCTGCGGACAGAACCTAAACCTATCAGGTTTCGTGAGCTGCGCCTGCTGGCTAAAAGTGCTAGAGGCACAGAGACACGTCCTGTCTGTTTCCATAAGTGAAGCAAAGACAACACAAACTTCCCATACCGGGAGTCGAACCCGGGCCGCCTGGGTGAAAACCAGGAATCCTGACCGCTAGACCATATGGGAACTTCCTCGTGCCACTAGCAGGCCCTTTGGCTTTTAGTGTGCGACCACCCCCTTCTTTAAGAATATGGGAATGAGCCGAAGGAATTGTTTACTGAATTCGATTTCATCAGGCTCATCGGAGGGAGCTCTCATTTGCCTCGCCCAGGGGGTTCAGTGTCCTCCCAGTCCTGTGCTGGCATAAGAGACACTATAAACTGGTCGCAAAGCAAGGTCCTTGTGACAGTACCCATGCAATGCATCTGAAAAGACGCATGGTATTTCATGGTAACCGTTATCCCACTGACAAAGCAGCCTATTGTTGGACTGTCAAAAGAGGGTGAGCGAGCCAGCCAGGAGTCGAACCTAGAATCTTCTGATCCGTAGTCAGACGCGTTATCCTTTGCGCCACTGGCCCACCACCTTTATCTCATGCCATTAACAGGCCTGGAGCCAACGTCTGGAAGGGGTCCAATGAGGGGTCTGCTATAAAAAGCTTTGAGATGGAGGCGTCACATGTTGGGGATCTCGGTTGCTTTGTTTTTATGGCAAGTTGTGGTGTTGTTAGGATATTCCCACAGATCCTGTGGCACTTTCTCAGTGGAAGATCTGTTATCCAGGGTCAGAGACATCTCCTCTCCTGGAGGAAAATTCAAGTGTTAGTGGCCCTGCTTGAGCAGTTGCTGCAAAATGTGGTAGAGGCACACAGCCAGGCTTGATGGGAAAGAGTGAGCAACCCTTCCCTGGTGGTCTAGTGGTTAGGATTCGGCGCTCTCACCGCCGCGGCCCGGGTTCGATTCCCGGTCAGGGAATGAGCTTTTGCCCTCTTGTAGCAGTCGTGATTGCAAAAAGGCGGACTACACACTCAAGCGCTGACGGCCTCGTCGAGAAGCATGGCCAATTAAATGTTTGCGTGTGAAAAAGACCTCCTTCGAGCCGGAGTCGAACCAGCGACCTAAGGATTCCCAATTTGCCACCTACAGTCCTCCGCTCTACCAGCTCCGCTAAAGCTGGGGAACAATAGTCTGTATGAGGAAGGGAAGAGGGAAAAAGAAGGGGAAGAAGAGGGAAAAGGAAAAAGAGAGAAAAGAGAAGGAAAAAAGAGAAAAAAATGAAAGGAAAGGGAAAAGGTAAATCCACCTTTGACCCGTCTGTTTGATTTTTGGTAGATTGCTATTCATATTTTTTAGAAAATTGCCTTTTTATATGTTTCATTGATAAATCACTGACGTGAACGACGTCGGTTCGAATCCCACCTCTGACAAGGTTAAAATCACCCAATATCTTTTCTAATCGTTTCTTAATGAATGAACATAAATGTATAAATGTCATGTGCTTTTATGCCTTAACACTTATTTTATAAAAACTTATTTCTCATTGTATGGATACATGTTTATATTTATTTATTACCCATATGAATATGGAGTTCCTTCAAATGTACTATATTAGATGTAGGTCTATAATAATAATAATAATAATAATAAATAGTTAAGGTGGATTTTTGCAAAATCAGTGTTTTGACTCAGGCTCGCAGAATGATTAATGATAAAAAGTTATTACTGTATTCATATGTGTTATTTGTATGTATGTAATTTACATATTTGCTTGAGAAAAGTACCCAATTCATTAATACAATCTAATTTAAAATGAAATAAA
This sequence comes from Pimephales promelas, assembly GCF_016745375.1. Next base: position 15,303,450 of record NW_024121211.1, on the reverse strand, counting down.
ATAGAATTGAAAGAACTGCAACAATGTAATTGTCTTCTCTGAGTGAATGTTGGCAATAAATAAAGGATTGCTGTTTTAATATATTAAACATTTATTGCAAAATATTCATCTTAATTATCTCTTTCTCTCTCACACACAGTAAGCATGGCACATATAAAAAAGAATTGAACAATTAAATATAAAATACAAATATAAAATAAATAAATAAACCAAATAAAAAAAGTAATAAAGGAAGAAGATTTCTGGTCAACTGGTAACAAAAATATATAAAAGACAAAATCAGGCTCACACCAAAAAACTGTAATATACAGTGTTTTTTCTGTTATGTTAATTATTTTGAAATGCCAGACCAGACCTATATGGGATGAATATTGAACAGTTTATTTCTTATTTGCCCTCTTCCTCCGCATCTCCTCCATCCACTGGTGAAGTGAAATACCAGCATTTTGGGGAAAGTATATGTACCCATAATACTGGCTGTGGCCACGACAACAGTCTGGCCACTGGGCAGGGGGATGATGGTACTGGCCTGCTGGGAGTTAAGTGTTTGTCCAGTTTCATTCCTCAGTCCGACCAAGTACTCTGCCAGGCTGTCCACTCTGTCCATCCCTGAGATACTGCGCTCATCCTCAGCCTGTTAAATATATGAATATATAAAAATAAAATAACAACAATATCACAGGCAGAAAAATATTACATCTTTCACACTGTTTACATGTCACAAAGGACCTACCAGTTCTTGCTGTGGTGCTGCTGGAGTCATGGCAGGTGTCCCAGAGGGACTTGTAGTTGTAGCAGTGGGAAGAGAGGCTAGGACGATCAGAAAGTACGGAGGAGCAGAAGCTAGGCTGGTGGGCACAGCTGTTGGGGCAGAGGGTGCAGTGGTGTCCTCATTGGAAAACTGTTAAATGTAATAATAATAATAATATATTATTATTACATTTATTGTTATTATTACACTGCATATATTTGAATATGCTAAAAATGTAAATATAAGTATCAGTAAATACTCATTACTTACTGATGCCATAGTAAAAGTTGTGGTGAGAGGTGAGAGCAGGTGTTGCCATCTACCCAGGTGTTGCCATTGCCCAGATGTTGCCATCTTCCCTGGTGTAGCAGCAGATGATGTAGATAAGGGACCAGGTGTCATTGAAAAAGGACACTGACCTGTAAGGCTACAGGTTAAAGGAAAAAAAAATTAAATGTAATAATAGAGACAACAACATCAACACTACATAATTTTAGGACAATATTGAGGCTATACCTTTGTATATGAATTCCACAAATATATGTCTGTGTCCCTCTAAACAAAGGCATTTGTCCCCTAAAATGCACGGGACATTTTTCAAACTGTAATATTGTTTGGCAGTGAATCATATGTGACCCCTTTCAATGTGACATAGCTTTATGTTTTATGATTGTACACAACACTTTATCTAAATTTATCTTCAGATACAGGTCAAGCCACTTTCACTGGCGGGGTGACGGCCTGTTTCCTGCCTCAGAAGACCAGACCCCTAAAACAGAAAACCTTATGAAGGTTTAACCTTATAAAACCATAAAAGCTTATAGCCCTGTGCTTTTTGCATTTGGATGCCATCTTCTTCCATTAGAGTAAATAAAATTCTAACTATTCACTTTAAATTTGTAACTCTTCAGCACATTGTGGGTAGTTTTAACTCACTACTATAATAGTCCTGTATGTAGATGGCATTAGATAGTAGGCTGTATTATATATGAATACACAGTACCTCAGTGTATAATATATTAATGCATAGTACCTCAGTGTTTATTGATACATAGTAGTAGCAGATATAAAAGTAATTTAGTACAATCATAATAAGATTATTATCAGTTGGTAAACACAGTCTGAACACAACACAAAACTCATTAATTCAAACACAATATCAGGTGTTGTACCCACGTTATACCAATTATAACAATGTAAATTAAACCCATTAATTTCTCTCTGTCATTCATTCATTCATTCATTCATTCATTCATTCATTCATTCATTCATTCTTAGCTAAGATAGTTAGGAGACTAAACAAAGCAACAACGTCGACGTCTCTTAACGTTACCTAACACAATGTAAACTTAAAATCTTACCTCGATGTCACTGTCAACTTCTTAAATAAAACAATGTAAAAGTTTATTTAAAAAACTATGAATTAAAGCTAGTTAATTAACTAGTAATCTTACCTATGGACTTATACGGACTTCACGCGGCTTTTTCAAAAATAAATATGACGGACTTCGCGTGGCTTTTACCAAAATAACTGATGAAAAAAGTGAAAAATATGATTTATAGGAGGTGGACTTACTGCGCATGATCCGGCAATGATGGAAAGGGGCCACGGTGATTGGCTGTCGTAAAATGGAGAAAATGGAAATGCTGCGATCTGATGGGCTGTCCAAAAAATGTGAAAGATGGACATGCAGAGACGTGATTGGTCGAAGCAGACAGACGAACGTTCCCAGGCACCGCTATCGAAGGCACACCGGTTGCGGACAGAACCTAAACCTATCAGGTTTCGTGAGCTGCGCCTGCTGGCTAAAAGTGCTAGAGGCACAGAGACACGTCCTGTCCGTTTCCATAAGTGAAGCAAAGACAACACAAACTTCCCATACCGGGAGTCGAACCCGGGCCGCCTGGGTGAAAACCAGGAATCCTGACCGCTAGACCATATGGGAACTTCCTCGTGCCACTAGCAGGCCCTTTGGCTTTTAGTGTGCGACCACCCCCTTCTTTAAGAATATGGGAATGAGCCGAAGGAATTGTTTACTGAATTCGATTTCATCAGGCTCATCGGAGGGAGCTCTCATTTGCCTCGCCCAGGGGTTCAGTGTCCTCCCAGTCCTGTGCTGGCATAAGAGACACTATAAACTGGTCGCAAAGCAAGGTCCTTGTGACAGTACCCATGCAATGCATCTGAAAAGACGCATGGTATTTCATGGTAACCGTTATCCCACTGACAAAGCAGCCTATTGTTGGACTGTCAAAAAGGGTGAGCGAGCCAGCCAGGAGTCGAACCTAGAATCTTCTGATCCGTAGTCAGACGCGTTATCCATTGCGCCAAGGACGGCGCGCATACGTCTATCAACGCTATCACGAGTTGACCGAAATTGACCCAAAGATCGCAGGATCGAATCCCGCTCGTCCAAACTTTTACGACTAATGTTAATTATTAGGATAAATGTTATTTAACTGCACATTTAAGTCCAGATAATTCTGTCATGTGTAGAAATTAACATTTGTATATAATAATACAGTAAAAAATAAAAATAGAGGAAGAAGATGAAGAAGAAAAGAACAAAAACGTCCAAACCCATTATATTTTTTATATAATCCCAACAATTATTAAAACAGGTAATATTAATAATAATAGTAGTAATAACAATACGCTACATAAATAACTTAAGGCATAACTAAACATAAATAAACTGAAATAAATGCTTCTCATCTATTATTATTTAATAGTAATAATGAAATTAATGATAATTAGGTAAATAAATAACTTAAATGATTCTCATCTATTATTATTATTTAATAGTAATAATGATATTAATGATAATCAGGTACATACATTACTCAAGGCTTAAGTTAACTTAATAAAATAACTAAAATAAACTGCAACCACCTGTTGCCCATAAATTATGTGTATATAATTTTACTGTAGTTGTTGTAGTAGTCAATAACAATAATGAAAAGAGGAAGTAGATGAATAAGAAAAAACACAGAAACATCCAAACCCATAAAATTTTTTTAATATAATCACATTCCGGTACATAAATAACTTAAGGCATAGCTGAACATAAATAAACTAAAAAAAAAAAAAAGGCTTCTCATCTATTATTATTATTAAAAATATATATAATAAAAAATAATAATAATAATAATGATATTAATGATAATCAGGTACATAAATAACTTAAGGCATAAGTTAACGTAACAAAATAACTAAAATAAACCACCTGTTGCCCTGACGACAGCTACTAACAGGATAGTTTCTATCCCTGGGCCAAGTATTTTACTTAACTCCAATAAGAATTAAATTACCTGATACAGTATACCTGTCTTTCACTCCTATTCTAAAAACTGTACACAAATGTAATCGAATAAAGTAAAATGAAAAAGTAAAGTTTTATTCATTTTACTTTTGAAAAGTAAAATGAATAAAACTCAAATAAAGGTACAAACACAACACCCATTATCCCCATCCTACTCACACATGCATGCGTGCAACACACACAAACACACACAAACACACACCAACCATGTTTAATAATGATTCAAAGGAATCATACACATAGTTTTAAAACATTTTAAAGATAGCTGCCATTTCAATTTTAAGAAGCTGGAGGGTTGTCACTTCCTGGCTTTTTTTTCCTATAACCTCGTTCCATCAGCACAGCCCTCCATTCATCATATGATTGAGTCTCAGACTCTTCGCAGTACCAGTTCCCAAAGTACTGGAGATGTGTTGGTGGCTTTCTCTCCTTATTGCACTTTTTGCAAAGAATGACGTCTGTCTTTCTCACATACTTTCTTGTCACTGTTCCAGCGCTCTCCCTCTTCTGTTTTCTCTTCCTATATTGCTGTGTGGAGTAAGGAACCGATTGACTGGATGTCTGTGTTTGAGCTGATGGTGTCATAGCTGAAGGTAAGAAGAACATCACCTGTGAGGTACCAGGCACTGTAGGAGGCTGCACAGGTGGTAAAATGAAAGGGAGAGAGACAGGTGGTGCTGGTGCAATAGGGACAGGAAGTCCTTGGTGTGATGGTGGAGCCTGGAAGATGGCCTGAGGTTGCTGAGGTTGCGACCTCCCTTTGAGTTTAGCCTCCCAGCAGTATTTGGTGGCAGGATAAAAATGTGTGGCTCTGACAAATTGCCGGAACAGAGAGTCGGTCTTTTCTGCAAAGCAGCAGGAAGGTTCTCAGGTCCTGCCATGGGTGCTTCAGGGGCTTGGATACCCTGTTTCAATATCTCCTGCTCCTGTGACTTACAACGCCTGCTGTACCTGGGAAAACATAAAGCAACCAATTATAATAAACATCTAAGCAATTATACAAAAGATGGTATGTTCAACTACTGTTTGATCATGACTATGATGTAACAGCAAGACACAGCTAAGATCACAGAGCAATTGATCACACCCTTGTCTCGTGTATCATTGCTTTAGTAAAATGCCGCTGGTACGGTAGCTGTTTGTTTGTTTGTTCGTTTGAGAGATGCAGTGAGAGGTGCAGTGAGACGTGTAGTGAAAGATGCAGTGAGACGTGCAGTGAGAGGCGCAGTGAGACGTGCAGTGAGAGGTGCAGTGAAAGATGCAGTGAGACGTGCAGTGAGAGGCGCAGTGAGACGTGCAGTGAGAGATGCAGTGAGAGGTGCAGTGAGACGTGCAGTGAGAGGTGCAGTGAGACGTGCAGTGAGAGGTGCAGTGAGAGGTGCAGTGAGAGGTGCAGTGAGAGGTGCAGTGAGAGGTGCAGTGAGACGTGCAGTGAGAGGTGCAGTGAGAGGTGCAGTGAGAGGTGCAGTGAGACGTGGATGAGAGGTGCAGTGAGAGGTGCAGTGAGAGGTGCAGTGAGACGTGCAGTGAGAGATGCAGTGAGAGGTGCAGTGAAAGATGCAGTGAGAGGTGCAGTGAGAGGTGCAGTGAGACGTGCAGTGAGAGATGCAGTGAGAGGTGCAGGTGCAGAGAGAAGTGAAAAAACTGATTTGCTGATCAATTTATGCTTAGAACAATGCTAATTTACTCACCATTGTGTCACTGTTGCACTGTTTACTTCCGGGAGCTGGATGGTGGTCTCGCTCATCACCTTAGCATTAGAGAGGATGCACTCTCGGATGTGCTTGTAAGCACGCACCACCATTGTGAAGCGGGACACCCTCACTCCATCACACCGCACCACGTTTGGATAGAGGGCACAGAGCCTTGTGAAGATGGCCTCCACCACTCGGTTGCAGCTAGGCCACTGTGCAGGACTATGAGCCCCAACGAAACACCTGCAAATTACAGCAGAATACATATTCGTTTCAATGTGTGATCCTTACTCTGTTATTTTTCTTGCTTTTTTCCCTCCTTTTCTAATCTGTCTGTTTTGCTTTGTGTTGTCTACGATGTTCATTTTTTCCTGTGTTTGCTAAATTTAACATACCTTTTGGTGCTCTCCACACTGGTGCCACAATCTTCTTTGTGGCTCTGAATCGTCCCTGTTTTAAGGAGGTTTGGTGACGTGGTGGATAAATTGTCTTCCTCTTGTCATACTCCACCAATGCTTGCCATAGGGTGATGATCTTGGCGCACTCTTCACCAGTCAAGGCCAGACGGTGGTCTCTGAGGCTAACCAAGAACTCAGCCAAGTCCTGCACGGCTCCATACCCCCAATATTATCTGGTCCAACAGAATCCTAAAATAAAAGATAATTTAGGAACTTTTGATAGCAGCAATGAATACAAATATTCACATGAAAGCACAGCAAACATAACTAAGATTTTGTTTACAGACGTAAATGTACACTGGGCCCTTACATCATGTGAAGTGTTCTCTTCAGATGTCAGATGTTCAGAAGTTTCTGCTGATGACTGGTCCACTGGAAATACATGAAAAGGCAAACATTCAGTTTAAATTTGTATTTTTTGCCTTTCAATAAGACATACATACATAGAGGTGCTGGTAATTGTTGTCACAATAACTCTATATAGATACTTTGGTAAACTCACAGCTATGTGCTCCAGGAAAGAGTCCTGGCTTTAAATGACTGTGCAGTGGGCTAGTGACAGGAGACGGAGGGACCACAGACAATGGTGAAATGGAGCAGGTGACAGATGTGGATGGTGATGGAGGAACCGCAGACAATGGTGAAATGGAGCTGGTGACAGGAGGGGTTGGTGATGGAGGAACCACAGACAATGGTGAAATGGAGCAGGTGACAGATGTGGATGGTGATGGAGGAACGGACAATGGTGAAATGGAGCTGGTGACAGGAGGGGTTGGTGATGGAGGAAACAGACAATGGTGAAATGGAGCTGGTGACAGGAGGGGTTGGAGATGGATGCTGCAGACCACTGATGCTTGTGAAGAGGCAACCAGGTGTCCGTTCTGTGTCAAGGGTAGGGACAGTGATGTCCTGAAACTCCTCAAGTTCAGCATAACCTTCATCCACTTCTATACCAACCTCAGTGGTCTCGGACTCTTCAATGGCCAACTTGTAGTCTTGCAGAACTTTACCAGTTTGCTGGTAAAGATATTCCACTCCAATAAGCTCACCTTTAAAATATTAAACATTAAAAATTAGATAGTATACCAGGATATTATATTATAATTCAGAGGTTAAATGGTATGTGTACACTTAAAAAAATGTCACCAAAAATAACAAATAGTTAGCTACCAGTGTACTTTCTTGGCCCAACATAAGGGATGATTTTCTTGCCCATAACCTCCTCTGCAAGAGTGTTGACAGCATGACGCAGAAGATGATTGTAGGAATGGGGCTGCTGCTCATCCGTTGTTGCTGCCACAGCCCGGTCCTCATTCACCTTGCAAGTCCATCCAAAAGATATGCCTGGAAGAAGGTGTCACTCGCCAGCGTACCTGTAAATTAAAAAAAAAAAAAAATAAGACCACACAAAAATGTCATATGGATACACAAATAACTGTTCCTATAGTTATTTTAATATATAATTAATTAAAATCTTATTTTAATAATTCAGTTAAGTCACTTATTTACCTGGGATGAATCTGTTAAGGTGCAGGTGAAATGACTCAAGCGAAGTGGAGCCTCTGGCACAGCGGTAGGTTGGCAGACGGTGCCCTCCCTTCACTACAGTGCCCGTCTGCACGTAGAGCTGCACACCTACAGGATCCTGGATGCAGGCCACATGCTTCCGCTGGGACTTCAAGATCTCTCTCATCCGGGCTGAGTTTATTAGTGGGACTCCCATAGTGTCACGACCAGCATCTCCATCAAAGGCCTGAATAAGGCTTTCAATCAGCGCCAGGGTCTCCTTGGTCCCGCGAGTGGTTCTCCTGCAATGTAGGGCTAGCTCGTTACGGCTGATACTGCGCAACACATCAGCCTCGGATGTAGGTTTCCAGTTAGCCTCTAGCTCTGCATGCTTTGCCTTCTTCAGGGCCGCCAGGTCAACCTGGTCCCACATGAAAATACAGTGGCTGAGGCGACTCATAAATGTGGCATACAACTGATGAGAGTCAGTGGTGCAACCCACAGCAAACCTCCTCATGAAGTGCCATACATCTAAACGGATGATCATTCGCTCCCACTCTTCAAACATTCTCCTCAGAGTGTTGCCACAGCAGTCTCGGTCGACATACAGTATCGGGAGGAGCCACCCCAGCCACTCTGTATCGCTTGATGAGGCCTTCAATCATTGGCCCGAGACCAAAACCTTCACTGGCTGTGAGCACGGACATGATCACCTGTCCGTGCTCATTGCCAACATTGGTCGCCCAGGTAGCAGTGCCATAGCTCCGTCCCGCTAGTTTTCTGGCCACTTTTTTTGTTGAATCCATTTTTAAGATCCGACCATATTGAGATGTGATAGTGGCTTTGATCTCATCCAGCCTTTGCAGGACATCCTGGGCGTACACCTGCATCAACCACCGGTGCTTAGGGACAGAAGGCATCGAAGGAGCAGATTCAAATGTCACAGGCAGGATCAGGCTCGAAGTGACAGCACTGGCAATCCCCTTGCAATCTGTCAGATACTGGACTGTCTTTTGCAACCACACCTCAGTATGACGTTCCTGCAGCTTGCGCTGGATCTGTGCTGCTGTTTCCCAGCCCTCGCTGACGCATCATCAACATACTACCTCCATGTCACATGCAAGTTTTGATGTAAGAATGCAAGGGAACTGCACCCTGTGGCAATGTCGAGCTGGGAGACGATATCATGGCTCCAGCTGATGACCTTCCTCTTGCATCTTCGGCAGGCCAGGTACTACAGATGCCACAAAGTATGTCTTACCCAAGGCAATCNTCGGATTTGAACCGAGGACCTCTTGATCTGCAGTCAAATGCTCTACCACTGAGCTAACCCCCTTTCACAAAGCTTTTTTGCAAATTAGAAAAAAATATCTGGAATTTTCTTAAATTTTCTGTATAAGGTTAAAGAACTGAAATAATTGGCTTGTACGAACTAGCATAACAACAAAGATAACATGCAGATTGGGACATGCTAAAGGGGGCACTCGGATTTGAACGAGGACCTCTTGATCTGCAGTCAAATGCTCTACCACTGAGCTATACCCCCTTTCAAAAAAATTTTTCAAATAAGAAAAACAAATTCTAGAATTTTCTTAAATTCGTCTGTATAAGGTTAAAGAATTAAGTAATTGGCTTGTACGAAACTAGCATAACACCAAAGATAACATGCAGATTGGACATGCTAAAGGGGGCACACGGATTTGAACCGAGGACCTCTTGATCTGCAGTCAAATGCTCTACCACTGAGCTATACCCCCTTTCGAAAAGCTTTTTTCAAATAAGAAAAAAAATTCTGTAATTTTCTTAAATTCGTGCTGTATAAGCTTAAAGAATTAGGTAATTGGCTTTACGAAACTATAAGACCAAAGATAACATGCAGATTGGGGCATGCTAAAGGGGCACTCGGATTTGAACCAAGGACCTCTTGATCTGCAGTCAAATGCTCTACCACTGAGCTATACCCCCTTTCTAAAGATTTTTTCAAATAAGAAAAAATATCTGGAATTTTCTTAAATTCGTCTGTATAAGGTTAAAGAATGAAGTAATTGGCTAGTTGGAAACTAGCATAACACCAAAGATAACGTGCAGATTGGGACATGCTAAAGGGGGCACTCGGATTTGAACCGAGGACCTCTTGATCTGCAGTCAAATGCTCTACCACTGAGCTATACCCCTTTCGAAAGCTTTTTTCAAATAAGAAAAACAATTCTGGAATTTTCTTAAATTCGTCTGTATAAGGTTAAAGAATGAAGTAATTGGCTGTTGGAAACTAGCATAACACCAAAGATAACATGCAGATTGGGACATGCTAAAGGGGGCACTTGGATTTGAACCGAGGACCTCTTGATCTGCAGTCAAATGCTCTACCACTGAGCTATACCCCCTTTCAAAAGCTTTTTTTCAAATTAGAAAAAAAGATCTGGAATTTCTTAAATTTGTCTGTATAAGGTTAAAGAATGAAATAATTGGCTTGTACGGAAACTAGCATAACAACAAAGATAACATGCAGATTGGGACATGCTAAAGGGGGCACTCGGATTTGAACCGAGGACCTTTTGATCTGCAGTCAAATGCTCTACCACTGAGCTATACCCCCCTTCAAAAAATCTTTTCAAATAAGAAAAACAAATTCTGGAATTTTCTTAAATTCGTCTGTATAAGGTTAAAGAATAAGTAATTGGCTTGTACGAAACTAGCATAACACCAAAGATAACATGCAGATTGGGGCATGCTAAAGGGGGCACTCGGATTTGAACCAGGACCTCTTGATCTGCAGTCAAATGCTCTACCACTGAGCTATACCCCCTTCGAAAAGCTTTTTTCAAATAAGAAAAAATATCTGGAATTTTCTTAAATTCGTCTGTATAAGGTTAAAGAATGAAGTAATTGGCTAGTTGGAAACTAGCATAACAACAAAGATAACATGCAGATTGGGACATGCTAAAGGGGGCACTCGGATTTGAACCGAGGACCTCTTGATCTGCAGTCAAATGCTCTACCACTGAGCTATACCCCCTTCCGAAAAGCTTTTTTCAAATAAGAAAAAATATCTGGAATTTTCTTAAATTTCTGTCTGTAATTGGCTATTGAAAACTAGCATAACACCAAATTTAAAAAAAAAAACTTTTCAAATAAGAAAAAAAAAAATTCTGGAATTTTCTTAAATTCGTCTGTATAAGGTTAAAGAATGACGTAATTGGCTAGTTGGAAACTAGCATAACACCAAAGATAACGTGCAGATTGGGACATGCTAAAGGGTACTCAGACTTGAACCAAGTACCTCTTGATCTGCATTTAAATGCTCTACCACTGAGCTAACCCCATTTCGGAAACATGTTTGAAATAAGAAAAATAAATATATAACAATATTTCTCAAAAACACCAGAATATTGTAAACGAATGAAGTGATTGGCTAGTTGCAAACTAGCATAACAGTGCCAAAGATCGCACTCGGTCATGCTAAAGGGGGCACTCGGACTTGAACCGAGGACCACTTGATGAGCAGTCAAATGCTCTACCACTGAGCTATACCCCCTTTTGAATAATTTTTTTCAAATAAGAAAAAAAAATTCTGGAATTTTCTTAAATTCGTCTGTATAAGGTTAAAGAATGAAGTAATTGGCTAGTTGGAAACTAGCATAACACCAAAGATAACGTGCAGATTGGGACATGCTAAAGGGGGCACTCGGATTTGAACCGAGGACCTCTTGATCTGCAGTCAAATGCTCTACCACTGAGCTACACCCCCTTTCACAAAGCTTTTTTGCAAATTAGAAAAAAATATCTGGAATTTTCTTAAATTTGTCTGTATAAGGTTAAAGACTGAAATAATTGGCTTGTACGGAACTAGCATAACAACAAAGATAACATGCAGATTGGGACATGCTAAAGGGGGCACTCGGATTTGAACCAAGGACCTCTTGATCTGCAGTCAAATGCTCTACCACTGAGCTATACCCCCCTTCAAAAAATCTTTTCAAATAAGAAAAAAAAATTCTATAATTTTCTTAAATTCGTCTGTATAAGGTTAAAGACTGAAATAATTGGCTTGTACGGAACTACCATAACAACAAAGATAACATGCAGATTGGGGCATGCTAAAGGGGGCACTCGGATTTGAACCAAGGACCTCTTGATCTGCAGTCAAATGCTTTACCACTGAGCTATACCCCCTTCCAAAAAGCTCTTTTCAAATAAGAAAAAAATATCTGGAATTTTCTTAAATTTGTCTGTAATTGGCTAGTTGGAAACTAGCATAACACCAAATTTTTAAAAAAAAAAAACTTTTCAAATAAGAAAAAAAAATTCTGGAATTTTCTTAAATTCGTCTGTATAAGGTTAAAGAATGAAGTAATTGGCTAGTTGGAAACTAGCATAACACCAAAGATAACGTGCAGATTGGGACATGCTAAAGGGGGCACTCAGACTTGAACCAAGGACCTCTTGATCTGCATTCAAATGCTCTACCACTAAGCTAAACCCCGTTTCGGAGAACATGTTTGAAATTGAGAAAAGAAATATATAACAATATTTCTCAAAAACACAAGAATATTGTAAACGACTGAAGTGATTGGCTAGTTGGACACTAGCATAACAGTGCCAAAGATCGCACTCGGACTTGAACCGAGGACCTCGTGATCTGCAGTCAAATGCTCTACCACTGAGCTATACCCCCTTTCGAATAATTTTTTTTCAAGTAAGAAAAAAATATCTGGAATTTTCTTAAATTCGTCTGTATAAGGTTAAAGAATTAAGTAATTGGCTTGTACGAAACTAGCATAACACCAAAGATAACATGCAGATTTGGACATGCTAAAGGGGGCACACGGATTTGAACCGAGGACCTCTTGATCTGCAGTCAAATGCTCTACCACTGAGCTATACCCCCTTTCGAAAAGCTTTTTTCAAATAAGAAAAAATAGCTGGAATTTTCTTAAATTCGTCTGTATAAGGTTAAAGAATGAAATAATTGGCTAGTTGGAAACTAGCATAACACCAAAGATAACGTGCAGATTGGGACATGCTAAAGGGGGCACTCGGATTTGAACCGAGGACCTCTTGATCTTTAGTCAAATGCTCTACCACTGAGCTATACCCCCCTTCAAAAAATCTTTTCAAATAAGAAAAATAAATTCTGGAATTTTCTTAAATTCGTCTGTATAAGGTTAAAGACTGAAATAATTGGCTTGTACGGGACTAGCATAACAACAAAGATAACAGGCAGATTGGGACATGCTAAAGGGGGCACTTGGATTTGAACCGAGGACCTCTTGATCTGCAGTCAAATGCTCTACCACTGAGCTATACCCCCCTTCAAAAAATCTTTTCAAATAAGAAAAACAAATTCTAGAATTTTCTTAAATTCGTCTGTATAAGGTTAAAGAATTAAGTAATCGGCTTGTACGAAACTAGCATAACACCAAAGATAACATGCAGATTGGGACATGCTAAAGGGGGCACACGGATTTGAACCGAGGACCTCTTGATCTGCAGTCAAATGCTCTACCACTGAGCTATACCCCCTTTCGAAAAGCTTTTTTCAAATAAGAAAAACAAATTCTGGAATTTTCTTAAATTCGTCTGTATAAGCTTAAAGAATTAAGTAATTGGCTTGTACGAAACTAGCATAAGACCAAAGATAACATGCAGATTGGGGCATGCTAAAGGGGGCACTCGGATTTGAACCAAGGACCTCTTGAGCTGCAGTCAAATGCTCTACCACTGAGCTATACCCCCTTTCTAAAAGATTTTTTCAAATAAGAAAAAATATCTGGAATTTTCTTAAATTCGTCTGTATAAGGTTAAAGAATGAAGTAATTGGCTAGTTGGAAACTAGCATAACAACAAAGATAACATGCAGATTGGGACATGCTAAAGGGGGCACTCGGATTTGAACCGAGGACCTCTTGATCTGCAGTCAAATGCTCTACCACTGAGCTATACCCCCTTCCGAAAAGCTTTTTTCAAATAAGAAAAAAATATCTGGAATTTTCTTAAATTTGTCTGTAATTGGCTAGTTGAAAACTAGCATAACACCAAATTTAAAAAAAAAAAACTTTTCAAATAAGAAAAAAAAATTCTGGAATTTTCTTAAATTCGTCTGTATAAGGTTAAAGAATGACGTAATTGGCTAGTTGGAAACTAGCATAACACCAAAGATAACGTGCAGATTGGGACATGCTAAAGGGGGTACTCAGACTTGAATCAAGTACCTCTTGATCTGCATTTAAATGCTCTACCACTGAGCTAAACCCCATTTCGGAGAACATGTTTGAAATTGAGAAAATAAATATATAACAATATTTCTCAAAAACACCAGAATATTGTAAACGAATGAAGTGATTGGCTAGTTGCAAACTAGCATAACAGTGCCAAAGATCGCACTCGGTCATGCTAAAGGGGGCACTCGGACTTGAACCGAGGACCACTTGATGAGCAGTCAAATGCTCTACCACTGAGCTATACCCCCTTTTGAATAATTTTTTTCAAATAAGAAAAAAAAAAATTCTGGAATTTTCTTAAATTCGTCTGTATAAGGTTAAAGAATGAAGTAATTGGCTAGTTGGAAACTAGCATAACACCAAAGATAACGTGCAGATTGGGACATGCTAAAGGGGGCACTCGGATTTGAACCAAGGACCTCTTGATCTGCAGTCAAATGCTCTACCACTGAGCTATACCCCCCTTTTTTAAAAGATTTTTTCAAATAAGAAAAAATATCTGGAATTTTCTTAAATTCGTCTGTATAAGGTTAAAGAATGAAGTAATTGGCTAGTTGGAAACTAGCATAACACCAAAGATAACGTGCAGATTGGGACATGCTAAAGGGGGCACTCGGATTTGAACCGAGGACCTCTTGATCTGCAGTCAAATGCTCTACCACTGAGCTATACCCCCTTTCACAAAGCTTTTTTGCAAATTAGAAAAAAATATCTGGAATTTTCTTAAATTTGTCTGTATAAGGTCAAAGACTGAAATAATTGGCTTGTACGGAACTAGCATAACAACAAAGATAACATGCAGATTGGGACATGCTAAAGGGGGCACTTGGATTTGAACCGAGGACCTCTTGATCCGCAGTCAAATGCTCTACCACTGAGCTATACCCCCTTTCACAAAGCTTTTTTGCAAATTAGAAAAAAAATATCTGGAATTTTCTTAAATTTGTCTGTATAAGGTCAAAGACTGAAATAATTGGCTTGTACGGAACTAGCATAACAACAAAGATAACATGCAGATTGGGACATGCTAAAGGGGGCACTTGGATTTGAACCGAGGACCTCTTGATCTGCAGTCAAATGCTCTACCACTGAGCTATACCCCCCTTCAAAAAATCTTTTCAAATAAGAAAAACAAATTCTAGAATTTTCTTAAATTCGTCTGTATAAGGTTAAAGAATTAAGTAATTGGCTTGTACGAAACTAGCATAACACCAAAGATAACATGCAGATTGGGACATGCTAAAGGGGGCACACGGATTTGGACCGAGGACCTCTTGATCTGCAGTCAAATGCTCTACCACTGAGCTATACCCCCTTTCGAAAAGCTTTTTTCAAATAAGAAAAACAAATTCTGTAATTTTCTTAAATTCGTCTGTATAAGCTTAAAGAATTAGGTAATTGGCTTGTACGAAACTATAAGACCAAAGATAACATGCAGATTGGGGCATGCTAAAGGGGGCACTCGGATTTGAACCAAGGACCTCTTGATCTGCAGTCAAATGCTCTACCACTGAGCTATACCCCCTTTCTAAAAGATTTTTTCAAATAAGAAAAAATATCTGGAATTTTCTTAAATTCGTCTGTATAAGGTTAAAGAATGAAGTAATTGGCTAGTTGGAAACTAGCATAACACCAAAGATAACGTGCAGATTGGGACATGCTAAAGGGGGCACTCGGATTTGAACCGAGGACCTCTTGATCTGCAGTCAAATGCTCTACCACTGAGCTATACCCCCTTTCGAAAAGCTTTTTTCAAATAAGAAAAACAAATTCTGGAATTTTCTTAAATTCGTCTGTATAAGGTTAAAGAATGAAGTAATTGGCTAGTTGGAAACTAGCATAACACCAAAGATAACATGCAGATTGGGGCATGCTAAAGGGGGCACTAGGATTTGAACCAAGGACCTCTTGATCTGCAGTCAAATGCTCTACCACTGAGCTATACCCCCTTTCACAAAGCTTTTTTGCAAATTAGAAAAAAAGATCTGGAATTTTCTTAAATTTGTCTGTATTAGGTTAAAGACTGAAATAATTGGCTTGTACGGAACTAGCATAACAACAAAGATAACATGCAGATTGGGACATGCTAAAGGGGGCACTTGGATTTGAACCGAGGACCTTTTGATCTGCAGTCAAATGCTCTACCACTGAGCTATACCCCCCTTCATAAAATCTTTTCAAATAAGAAAAACAAATTCTAGAATTTTCTTAAATTCGTCTGTATAAGGTTAAAGAATTAAGTAATTGGCTTGTACGAAACTAGCATAACACCAAAGATAACATGCAGATTGGGGCATGCTAAAGGGGGCACACGGATTTGAACCGAGGACCTCTTGATCTGCAGTCAAATGCTCTACCACTGAGCTATACCCCCTTTCGAAAAGCTTTTTTCAAATAAGAAAAAATATCTGGAATTTTCTTAAATTCGTCTGTATAAGGTTAAAGAATGAAGTAATTGGCTAGTTGGAAACTAGCATAACAACAAAGATAACATGCAGATTGGGACATGCTAAAGGGGGCACTCGGATTTGAACCGAGGACCTCTTGATCTGCAGTCAAATGCTCTACCACTGAGCTATACCCCCTTCCGAAAAGCTTTTTTCAAATAAGAAAAAAATATCTGGAATTTTCTTAAATTTGTCTGTAATTGGCTAGTTGAAAACTAGCATAACACCAAATTTAAAAAAAAAAAACTTTTCAAATAAGAAAAAAAAATTCTGGAATTTTCTTAAATTCGTCTGTATAAGGTTAAAGAATGACGTAATTGGCTAGTTGGAAACTAGCATAACACCAAAGATAACGTGCAGATTGGGACATGCTAAAGGGGGTACTCAGACTTGAATCAAGTACCTCTTGAGCTGCATTTAAATGCTCTACCACTGAGCTGAACCCCATTTCGGAGAACATGTTTGAAATTGAGAAAATAAATATATAACAATATTTCTCAAAAACACCAGAATATTGTAAACGAATGAAGTGATTGGCTAGTTGCAAACTAGCATAACAGTGCCAAAGATCGCACTCGGTCATGCTAAAGGGGGCACTCGGACTTGAACCGAGGACCACTTGATGAGCAGTCAAATGCTCTACCACTGAGCTATACCCCCTTTTGAATAATTTTTTTCAAATAAGAAAAAAAAATTCTGGAATTTTCTTAAATTCGTCTGTATAAGGTTAAAGAATGAAGTAATTGGCTAGTTGGAAACTAGCATAACACCAAAGATAACGTGCAGATTGGGACATGCTAAAGGGGGCACTCGGATTTGAACCGAGGACCTCTTGATCTGCAGTCAAATGCTCTACCACTGAGCTATACCCCCTTTCACAAAGCTTTTTTGCAAATTAGAAAAAAATATCTGGAATTTTCTTAAATTCGTCTGTATAAGGTTAAAGAATGAAATAATTGGCTTGTACGGAACTAGCATAACAACAAAGATAACATGCAGATTGGGACATGCTAAAGGGGGCACTCGGATTTGAACCGAGGACCTCTTGATCTGCAGTCAAATGCTCTACCACTGAGCTATACCCCCTTTCACAAAGCTTTTTTCAAATTAGAAAAAATATCTGGAATTTTCTTAAATTTGTCTGTATAAGGTTAAAGACTGAAATAATTGGCTTGTACGGAACTAGCATAACAACAAAGATAACATGCAGATTGGGACATGCTAAAGGGGGCACTTGGATTTGAACCGAGGACCTCTTGATCTGCAGTCAAATGCTCTACCACTGAGCTATACCCCCTTCAAAAAATCTTTTCAAATAAGAAAAAAAATTCTGGAATTTTCTTAAATTCGTCTGTATAAGGTTAAAGAATTAAGTAATTGGCTTGTACGAAACTAGCATAACACCAAAGATAACATGCAGATTGGGACATGCTAAAGGGGGCACTCGGATTTGAACCGAGGACCTCTTGATCTGCAGTCAAATGCTCTACCACTGAGCTATACCCCCTTTCAAAAAATTTTTTCAAATAAGAAAAAAAATTCTGGAATTTTCTTAAATTCGTCTGTATAAGGTTAAAGAATTAAGTAATTGGCTTGTACGAAACTAGCATAACACCAAAGATAACATGCAGATTGGGACATGCTAAAGGGGGCACTCGGATTTGAACCGAGGACCTCTTGATCTGCAGTCAAATGCTCTACCACTGAGCTATACCCCCTTTCGAAAAGCTTTTTTCAAATAAGAAAAACAAATTCTAGAATTTTCTTAAATTCGTCTGTATAAGGTTAAAGAATTAAGTAATTGGCTTGTACGAAACTAGCATAACACCAAAGATAACATGCAGATTGGGACATGCTAAAGGGGGCACACGGATTTGAACCGAGGACCTCTTGATCTGCAGTCAAATGCTCTACCACTGAGCTATACCCCCTTTCGAAAAGCTTTTTTCAAATAAGAAAAAATATCTGGAATTTTCTTAAATTCGTCTGTATAAGGTTAAAGAATGAAGTAATTGGCTAGTTGGAAACTAGCATAACACCAAAGATAACGTGCAGATTGGGACATGCTAAAGGGGGCACTCGGATTTGAACCGAGGACCTCTTGATCTGCAGTCAAATGCTCTACCACTGAGCTATACCCCTTTCGAAAAGCTTTTTTCAAATAAGAAAAACAAATTCTGGAATTTTCTTAAATTCGTCTGTATAAGGTTAAAGAATGAAGTAATTGGCTTGTACGAAACTAGCATAACACCAAAGATAACATGCAGATTGGGCATGCTAAAGGGGGCACTCGGATTTGAACCGAGGACCTCTTGATCTGCAGTCAAATGCTCTACCACTGAGCTATACCCCCTTTCAAAAAATTTTTTCAAATAAGAAAAAAATTCTGGAATTTTCTTAAATTCGTCTGTATAAGGTTAAAGAATGAAGTAATTGGCTTGTACGGAAACTAGCATAACAACAAAGATAACATGCAGATTGGGACATGCTAAAGGGGGCACTCGGATTTGAACCGAGGACCTCTTGATCTGCAGTCAAATGCTCTACCACTGAGCTATACCCCCTTTCAAAAGCTTTTTTCAAATAAGAAAAAAATATCTGGAATTTTCTTAAATTCGTCTGTATAAGGTTAAAGAATGAAATAATTGGCTTGTACGGAACTAGCATAACAACAAAGATAACATGCAGATTGGGACATGCTAAAGGGGGCACTCGGATTTGAACCGAGGACCTCTTGATCTGCAGTCAAATGCTCTACCACTGAGCTATACCCCCCTTCAAAAATCTTTTTCAAATAAGAAAAAAAATTCTGGAATTTTCTTAAATTCGTCTGTATAAGGTTAAAGAATGAAGTAATTGGCTTGTACGAAACTAGCATAACACCAAAGATAACATGCAGATTGGGACATGCTAAAGGGGGCACTCGGATTTGAACCGAGGACCTCTTGATCTGCAGTCAAATGCTCTACCACTGAGCTATACCCCCTTTCGAAAAGCTTTTTTCAAATAAGAAAAAATATCTGGAATTTTCTTAAATTCGTCTGTATAAGGTTAAAGAATGAAGTAATTGGCTAGTTGGAAACTAGCATAACACCAAAGATAACATGCAGATTGGGACATGCTAAAGGGGGCACTCGGATTTGAACCGAGGACCTCTTGATCTGCAGTCAAATGCTCTACCACTGAGCTATACCCCCTTCAAAAAATCTTTTCAAATAAGAAAAAACAAATTCTGGAATTTTCTTAAATTCGTCTGTATAAGGTTAAAGAATGAAATAATTGGCTTGTACGAAACTAGCATAACACCAAAGATAACATGCAGATTGGGACATGCTAAAGGGGGCACTCGGATTTGAACCGAGGACCTCTTGATCTGCAGTCAAATGCTCTACCACTGAGCTATACCCCCTTTCAAAAGCTTTTTTCAAATTAGAAAAAAATATCTGGAATTTTCTTAAATTCGTCTGTATAAGGTTAAAGAATGAAATAATTGGCTTGTACGGAACTAGCATAACAACAAAGATAACATGCAGATTGGGACATGCTAAAGGGGGCACTCGGATTTGAACCGAGGACCTCTTGATCTGCAGTCAAATGCTCTACCACTGAGCTATACCCCCTTCAAAAAATCTTTTCAAATAAGAAAAAAAATTCTGGAATTTTCTTAAATTCGTCTGTATAAGGTTAAAGAATGAAGTAATTGGCTTGTACGAAACTAGCATAACACCAAAGATAACATGCAGATTGGGACATGCTAAAGGGGGCACTCGGATTTGAACCGAGGACCTCTTGATCTGCAGTCAAATGCTCTACCACTGAGCTATACCCCCTTTCAAAAAGCTTTTTTCAAATAAGAAAAAAAATTCTGGAATTTTCTTAAATTCGTCTGTATAAGGTTAAAGAATGAAGTAATTGGCTTGTACGAAACTAGCATAACACCAAAGATAACATGCAGATTGGGACATGCTAAAGGGGGCACTCGGATTTGAACCGAGGACCTCTTGATCTGCAGTCAAATGCTCTACCACTGAGCTATACCCCCTTCAAAAAATTTTTTCAAATAAGAAAAAAAATTCTGGAATTTTCTTAAATTCGTCTGTATAAGGTTAAAGAATGAAGTAATTGGCTTGTACGAAACTAGCATAACACCAAAGATAACATGCAGATTGGGACATGCTAAAGGGGGCACTCGGATTTGAACCGAGGACCTCTTGATCTGCAGTCAAATGCTCTACCACTGAGCTATACCCCCTTTCAAAAGCTTTTTTCAAATAAAAAAAATATCTGGAATTTTCTTAAATTCGTCTGTATAAGGTTAAAGAATGAAGTAATTGGCTAGTTGGAAACTAGCATAACACCAAAGATAACATGCAGATTGGGACATGCTAAAGGGGGCACTCGGATTTGAACCGAGGACCTCTTGATCTGCAGTCAAATGCTCTACCACTGAGCTATACCCCCTTTCGAAAAGCTTTTTTCAAATAAGAAAAAAAATCTGGAATTTTCTTAAATTCGTCTGTATAAGGTTAAAGAATGAAGTAATTGGCTTGTACGAAACTAGCATAACACCAAAGATAACATGCAGATTGGGCATGCTAAAGGGGGCACTCGGATTTGAACCGAGGACCTCTTGATCTGCAGTCAAATGCTCTACCACTGAGCTATACCCCCTTTCAAAAGCTTTTTTCAAATAAGAAAAAAAATCTGGAATTTTCTTAAATTCGTCTGTATAAGGTTAAAGAATGAAATAATTGGCTTGTACGAAACTAGCATAACACCAAAGATAACATGCAGATTGGGACATGCTAAAGGGGGCACTTGGATTTGAACCGAGGACCTCTTGATCTGCAGTCAAATGCTCTACCACTGAGCTATACCCCCTTTCAAAAGCTTTTTTCAAATAAGAAAAAATATCTGGAATTTTCTTAAATTCGTCTGTATAAGGTTAAAGAATGAAGTAATTGGCTTGTACGGAACTAGCATAACAACAAAGATAACATGCAGATTGGGACATGCCAAAGGGGGCACTTGGATTTGAACCGAGGACCTCTTGATCTGCAGTCAAATGCTCTACCACTGAGCTATACCCCCTTCAAAAAATCTTTTCAAATAAGAAAAAAAATTCTGGAATTTTCTTAAATTCGTCTGTATAAGGTTAAAGAATGAAGTAATTGGCTTGTACGAAACTAGCATAACAACAAAGATAACATGCAGATTGGGACATGCTAAAGGGGGCACTCGGATTTGAACCGAGGACCTCTTGATCTGCAGTCAAATGCTCTACCACTGAGCTATACCCCCTTTCGAAAAGCTTTTTTCAAATAAGAAAAAAATATCTGGAATTTTCTTAAATTCGTCTGTATAAGGTTAAAGAATGAAGTAATTGGCTTGTTGGAACTAGCATAACACCAAAGATAACATGCAGATTGGGACATGCTAAAGGGGGCACTCGGATTTGAACCGAGGACCTCTTGATCTGCAGTCAAATGCTCTACCACTGAGCTATACCCCCTTCAAAAAATCTTTTCAAATAAGAAAAAAAATTCTGGAATTTTCTTAAATTCGTCTGTATAAGGTTAAAGAATGAAATAATTGGCTTGTACGAAACTAGCATAACACCAAAGATAACATGCAGATTGGGACATGCTAAAGGGGGCACTCGGATTTGAACCGAGGACCTCTTGATCTGCAGTCAAATGCTCTACCACTGAGCTATACCCCCTTTCAAAAGCTTTTTTCAAATAAGAAAAAAAATTCTGGAATTTTCTTAAATTTGTCTGTATAAGGTTAAAGACTGAAATAATTGGCTTGTACGGAACTAGCATAACAACAAAGATAACATGCAGATTGGGACATGCTAAAGGGGCACTCGGATTTGAACCGAGGACCTCTTGATCTGCAGTCAAATGCTCTACCACTGAGCTATACCCCCCTTCAAAAAGCTTTTTTCAAATAAGAAAAAAATTCTGGAATTTTCTTAAATTCGTCTGTATAAGGTTAAAGAATTAAGTAATTGGCTTGTACGAAACTAGCATAACACCAAAGATAACATGCAGATTGGGACATGCTAAAGGGGGCACTCGGATTTGAACCGAGGACCTCTTGATCTGCAGTCAAATGCTCTACCACTGAGCTATACCCCCTTCGAAAAGCTTTTTTCAAATAAGAAAAACAAATTCTGGAATTTTCTTAAATTCGTCTGTATAAGGTTAAAGAATTAAGTAATTGGCTTGTACGAAACTAGCATAACACCAAAGATAACATGCAGATTGGGACATGCTAAAGGGGGCACTCGGATTTGAACCGAGGACCTCTTGATCTGCAGTCAAATGCTCTACCACTGAGCTATACCCCTTTCAAAAAGCTTTTTTCAAATAAGAAAAAATATCTGGAATTTTCTTAAATTCGTCTGTATAAGGTTAAAGAATGAAGTAATTGGCTAGTTGGAAACTAGCATAACACCAAAGATAACGTGCAGATTGGGACATGCTAAAGGGGCACTCGGATTTGAACCGAGGACCTCTTGATCTGCAGTCAAATGCTCTACCACTGAGCTATACCCCCTTTCGAAAAGCTTTTTCAAATAAGAAAAAAAATTCTGGAATTTTCTTAAATTCGTCTGTATAAGGTTAAAGAATGAAGTAATTGGCTTGTACGAAACTAGCATAACACCAAAGATAACATGCAGATTGGGGCATGCTAAAGGGGGCACTTGGATTTGAACCGAGGACCTCTTGATCCGCAGTCAAATGCTCTACCACTGAGCTATACCCCCTTTCACAAAGCTTTTTTGCAAATTAGAAAAAAAATATCTGGAATTTTCTTAAATTTGTCTGTATAAGGTTAAAGACTGAAATAATTGGCTTGTACGGAACTAGCATAACAACAAAGATAACATGCAGATTGGGACATGCTAAAGGGGGCACTTGGATTTGAACCGAGGACCTCTTGATCTGCAGTCAAATGCTCTACCACTGAGCTATACCCCCCTTCAAAAAATCTTTTCAAATAAGAAAAAAAATTCTGGAATTTTCTTAAATTCGTCTGTATAAGGTTAAAGAATTAAGTAATTGGCTTGTACGAAACTAGCATAACACCAAAGATAACATGCAGATTGGGACATGCTAAAGGGGGCACTCGGATTTGAACCGAGGACCTCTTGATCTGCAGTCAAATGCTCTACCACTGAGCTATACCCCCTTTCGAAAAGCTTTTTTCAAATAAGAAAAACAATTCTGGAATTTTCTTAAATTCGTCTGTATAAGGTTAAAGAATTAAGTAATTGGCTTGTACGAAACTAGCATAACACCAAAGATAACATGCAGATTGGGACATGCTAAAGGGGGCACTCGGATTTGAACCGAGGACCTCTTGATCTGCAGTCAAATGCTCTACCACTGAGCTATACCCCCTTTCGAAAAGCTTTTTTCAAATAAGAAAAACAATTCTGGAATTTTCTTAAATTCGTCTGTATAAGGTTAAAGAATGAAGTAATTGGCTTGTACGAAACTAGCATAACACCAAAGATAACGTGCAGATTGGGACATGCTAAAGGGGGCACTCGGATTTGAACCGAGGACCTCTTGATCTGCAGTCAAATGCTCTACCACTGAGCTATACCCCCTTTCTAAAAGATTTTTTCAAATAAGAAAAAAATATCTGGAATTTTCTTAAATTCGTCTGTATAAGGTTAAAGAATGAAGTAATTGGCTAGTTGGAAACTAGCATAACACCAAAGATAACATGCAGATTGGGACATGCTAAAGGGGGCACTCGGATTTGAACCGAGGACCTCTTGATCTGCAGTCAAATGCTCTACCACTGAGCTATACCCCCTTTCGAAAAGCTTTTTTCAAATAAGAAAAACAAATTCTGGAATTTTCTTAAATTCGTCTGTATAAGGTTAAAGACTGAAATAATTGGCTTGTACGGAACTAGCATAACAACAAAGATAACATGCAGATTGGGACATGCCAAAGGGGGCACTTGGATTTGAACCGAGGACCTCTTGATCTGCAGTCAAATGCTCTACCACTGAGCTATACCCCCTTTCACAAAGCTTTTTTGCAAATTAGAAAAAAATATCTGGAATTTTCTTAAATTTGTCTGTATAAGGTTAAAGACTGAAATAATTGGCTTGTACGGAACTAGCATAACAACAAAGATAACATGCAGATTGGGACATGCTAAAGGGGGCACTTGGATTTGAACCGAGGACCTCTTGATCTGCAGTCAAATGCTCTACCACTGAGCTAAAAATCTTTTCAAATAAGAAAAACAAATTCTGGAATTTTCTTAAATTCGTCTGTATAAGGTTAAAGAATTAAGTAATTGGCTTGTACGAAACTAGCATAACACCAAAGATAACATGCAGATTGGGACATGCTAAAGGGGGCACTCGGATTTGAACCGAGGACCTCTTGATCTGCAGTCAAATGCTCTACCACTGAGCTATACCCCCTTCCGAAAAGCTTTTTTCAAATAAGAAAAAAATATCTGGAATTTTCTTAAATTCGTCTGTATAAGGTTAAAGAATTAAGTAATTGGCTTGTACGAAACTAGCATAACACCAAAGATAACATGCAGATTGGGGCATGCTAAAGGGGGCACTCGGATTTGAACCAAGGACCTCTTGATCTGCAGTCAAATGCTCTACCACTGAGCTATACCCCCTTTCTAAAAATCTTTTCAAATAAGAAAAAATATCTGGAATTTTCTTAAATTCGTCTGTATAAGGTTAAAGAATGAAGTAATTGGCTAGTTGGAAACTAGCATAACACCAAAGATAACGTGCAGATTGGGACATGCTAAAGGGGGCACTCGGATTTGAACCGAGGACCTCTTGATCTGCAGTCAAATGCTCTACCACTGAGCTATACCCCCTTTCGAAAAGCTTTTTCAAATAAGAAAAAAAATTCTGGAATTTTCTTAAATTCGTCTGTATAAGGTTAAAGAATGAAGTAATTGGCTAGTTGGAAACTAGCATAACACCAAAGATAACATGCAGATTGGGGCATGCTAAAGGGGGCACTCGGATTTGAACCAAGGACCTCTTGATCTGCAGTCAAATGCTCTACCACTGAGCTATACCCCCTTTCACAAAGCTTTTTTGCAAATTAGAAAAAAATATCTGGAATTTTCTTAAATTTGTCTGTATAAGGTTAAAGACTGAAATAATTGGCTTGTACGAAACTAGCATAACACCAAAGATAACATGCAGATTGGGACATGCTAAAGGGGCACTTGGATTTGAACCGAGGACCTCTTGATCTGCAGTCAAATGCTCTACCACTGAGCTATACCCCCTTTCACAAAGCTTTTTTCAAATAAGAAAAAAATATCTGGAATTTTCTTAAATTTGTCTGTATAAGGTTAAAGACTGAAATAATTGGCTTGTACGGAACTAGCATAACAACAAAGATAACATGCAGATTGGGACATGCTAAAGGGGGCACTGGATTTGAACCGAGGACCTCTTGATCTGCAGTCAAATGCTCTACCACTGAGCTATACCCCCTTCAAAAAATTTTTCAAATAAGAAAAACAAATTCTGGAATTTTCTTAAATTCGTCTGTATAAGGTTAAAGAATTAAGTAATTGGCTTGTACGAAACTAGCATAACACCAAAGATAACATGCAGATTGGGGCATGCTAAAGAGGGCACTCGGATTTGAACCGAGGACCTCTTGATCTGCAGTCAAATGCTCTACCACTGAGCTATACCCCCTTCCGAAAAGCTTTTTTCAAATAAGAAAAAAATATCTGGAATTTTCTTAAATTCGTCTGTATAAGGTTAAAGAATTAAGTAATTGGCTTGTACGAAACTAGCATAACACCAAAGATAACATGCAGATTGGGACATGCTAAAGGGGGCACTCGGATTTGAACCGAGGACCTCTTGATCTGCAGTCAAATGCTCTACCACTGAGCTATACCCCCTTTCGAAAAGCTTTTTTCAAAAATAAGAAAAATATCTGGAATTTTCTTAAATTCGTCTGTATAAGTTTAAAGAATGAAGTAATTGGCTAGTTGGAAACTAGCATAACACCAAAGATAACGTGCAGATTGGGACATGCTAAAGGGGGCACTCGGATTTGAACCGAGGACCTCTTGATCTGCAGTCAAATGCTCTACCACTGAGCTATACCCCCTTTCGAAAAGCTTTTTTCAAATAAGAAAAACAAATTCTGACATTTTCTTAAATTTGTCTGTATAAGGTTAAAGACTGAAATAATTGGCTTGTACGAAACTAGCATAACACCAAAGATAACATGCAGATTGGGGCATGCTAAAGAGGGCACTTGGATTTGAACCGAGGACCTCTTGATCCGCAGTCAAATGCTCTACCACTGAGCTATACCCCCTTTCAAAAGCTTTTTTCAAATAAGAAAAAAATATCTGGAATTTTCTTAAATTCGTCTGTATAAGGTTAAAGAATGAAATAATTGGCTTGTACGAAACTAGCATAACACCAAAGATAACATGCAGATTGGGACATGCTAAAGGGGGCACTCGGATTTGAACCGAGGACCTCTTGATCTGCAGTCAAATGCTCTACCACTGAGCTATACCCCCTTTCAAAAGCTTTTTTCAAATAAGAAAAAAAATTCTGGAATTTTCTTAAATTCGTCTGTATAAGGTTAAAGACTGAAATAATTGGCTTGTACGGAACTAGCATAACAACAAAGATAACATGCAGATTGGGACATGCTAAAGGGGGCACTCGGATTTGAACCGAGGACCTCTTGATCTGCAGTCAAATGCTCTACCACTGAGCTATACCCCCTTTCGAAAAGCTTTTTTCAAATAAGAAAAACAAATTCTGGAATTTTCTTAAATTCGTCTGTATAAGGTTAAAGAATTAAGTAATTGGCTTGTACGAAACTAGCATAACACCAAAGATAACATGCAGATTGGGACATGCTAAAGGGGGCACTCGGATTTGAACCGAGGACCTCTTGATCTGTAGTCAAATGCTCTACCACTGAGCTATACCCCCTTTCAAAAAGCTTTTTTCAAATAAGAAAAAATATCTGGAATTTTCTTAAATTCGTCTGTATAAGGTTAAAGAATGAAGTAATTGGCTAGTTGGAAACTAGCATAACACCAAAGATAACGTGCAGATTGGGACATGCTAAAGGGGGCACTCGGATTTGAACCGAGGACCTCTTGATCTGCAGTCAAATGCTCTACCACTGAGCTATACCCCCTTTCGAAAAGCTTTTTTCAAATAAGAAAAAAATTCTGGAATTTTCTTAAATTCGTCTGTATAAGGTTAAAGAATGAAGTAATTGGCTTGTACGAAACTAGCATAACACCAAAGATAACATGCAGATTGGGACATGCTAAAGGGGCACTCGGATTTGAACCGAGGACCTCTTGATCTGCAGTCAAATGCTCTACCACTGAGCTATACCCCCTTTCGAAAAGCTTTTTTCAAATAAGAAAAAATATCTGGAATTTTCTTAAATTCGTCTGTATAAGGTTAAAGAATGAAGTAATTGGCTAGTTGGAAACTAGCATAACACCAAAGATAACATGCAGATTGGGACATGCTAAAGGGGGCACTCGGATTTGAACCGAGGACCTCTTGATCTGCAGTCAAATGCTCTACCACTGAGCTATACCCCTTTCGAAAGCTTTTTTCAAATAAGAAAAAAAATTCTGGAATTTTCTTAAATTCGTCTGTATAAGGTTAAAGAATGAAGTAATTGGCTTGTACGAAACTAGCATAACACCAAAGATAACATGCAGATTGGGGCATGCTAAAGGGGGCACTCGGATTTGAACCGAGGACCTCTTGATCTGCAGTCAAATGCTCCACCACTGAGCTATACGCCCTTTCAAGAAGCTTTTTTCAAATAAGAAAAAAATATCTGGAATTTTCTTAAATTCGTGTGTATAAGGTTAAAGAATGAAGTAATTGGCTTGTACGAAACTAGCGTAACACCAAAGATAACATGCAGATTGGGACATGCTAAAGGGGGCACTCGGATTTGAACCGAGGACCTCTTGATCTGCAGTCAAATGCTCTACCACTGAGCTATACCCCCTTTCACAAAGCTTTTTTCAAATAAGAAAAAAATATCTGGAATTTTCTTAAATTTGTCTGTATAAGGTTAAAGACTGAAATAATTGGCTTGTACGGAACTAGCATAACAACAAAGATAACATGCAGATTGGGACATGCTAAAGGGGGCACTCGGATTTGAACCGAGGACCTCTTGATCTGCAGTCAAAT
Source organism: Pimephales promelas (assembly GCF_016745375.1). Next base: position 15,274,809 of record NW_024121211.1, on the reverse strand, counting down.
GCTCTACCACTGAGCTATACCCCCTTTCGAAAAGCTTTTTTCAAATAAGAAAAAAAATTCTGGAATTTTCTTAAATTCGTCTGTATAAGGTTAAAGAATTAAGTAATTGGCTTGTACGAAACTAGCATAACACCAAAGATAACATGCAGATTGGGACATGCTAAAGGGGGCACACGGATTTGAACCGAGGACCTCTTGATCTGCAGTCAAATGCTCTACCACTGAGCTATACCCCCTTTCGAAAAGCTTTTTTCAAATAAGAAAAAATATCTGGAATTTTCTTAAATTCGTCTGTATAAGGTTAAAGAATGAAGTAATTGGCTAGTTGGAAACTAGCATAACACCAAAGATAACGTGCAGATTGGGACATGCTAAAGGGGGCACTCGGATTTGAACCGAGGACCTCTTGATCTGCAGTCAAATGCTCTACCACTGAGCTATACCCCCTTTCGAAAAGCTTTTTTCAAATAAGAAAAACAAATTCTGGAATTTTCTTAAATTCGTCTGTATAAGCTTAAAGAATTAAGTAATTGGCTTGTACGAAACTAGCATAAGACCAAAGATAACATGCAGATTGGGGCATGCTAAAGGGGGCACTCGGATTTGAACCGAGGACCTCTTGATCTGCAGTCAAATGCTCTACCACTGAGCTATACCCCCTTTCACAAAGCTTTTTTGCAAATTAGAAAAAAATATCTGGAATTTTCTTAAATTCGTCTGTATAAGGTTAAAGAATTAAGTAATTGGCTTGTACGAAACTAGCATAACACCAAAGATAACATGCAGATTGGGACATGCTAAAGGGGGCACTTGGATTTGAACCGAGGACCTCTTGATCTGCAGTCAAATGCTCTACCACTGAGCTATACCCCCTTTCACAAGCTTTTTTCAAATAAGAAAAAAATATCTGGAATTTTCTTAAATTCGTCTGTATAAGGTTAAAGAATGAAGTAATTGGCTTGTACGGAACTAGCATAACAACAAAGATAACATGCAGATTGGGACATGCTAAAGGGGGCACTCGGATTTGAACCGAGGACCTCTTGATCTGCAGTCAAATGCTCTACCACTGAGCTATACCCCCTTCAAAAAATCTTTTTCAAATAAGAAAAAAAATTCTGGAATTTTCTTAAATTCGTCTGTATAAGGTTAAAGAATTAAGTAATTGGCTTGTACGAAACTAGCATAACACCAAAGATAACATGCAGATTGGGACATGCTAAAGGGGGCACTCGGATTTGAACCGAGGACCTCTTGATCTGCAGTCAAATGCTCTACCACTGAGCTATACCCCCTTTCGAAAAGCTTTTTTCAAATAAGAAAAAATATCTGGAATTTTCTTAAATTCGTCTGTATAAGGTTAAAGAATGAAGTAATTGGCTAGTTGGAAACTAGCATAACACCAAAGATAACGTGCAGATTGGGACATGCTAAAGGGGGCACTCGGATTTGAACCGAGGACCTCTTGATCTGCAGTCAAATGCTCTACCACTGAGCTATACCCCCTTTCAAAAAATCTTTTCAAATAAGAAAAACAAATTCTGGAATTTTCTTAAATTCGTCTGTATAAGGTTAAAGAATGAAATAATTGGCTTGTACGGAACTAGCATAACAACAAAGATAACATGCAGATTGGGACATGCTAAAGGGGGCACTCGGATTTGAACCGAGGACCTCTTGATCTGCAGTCAAATGCTCTACCACTGAGCTATACCCCCTTCAAAAATCTTTTCAAATAAGAAAAAAAATTCTGGAATTTTCTTAAATTCGTCTGTATAAGGTTAAAGAATGAAGTAATTGGCTTGTACGAAACTAGCATAACACCAAAGATAACATGCAGATTGGGACATGCTAAAGGGGGCACTCGGATTTGAACCGAGGACCTCTTGATCTGCAGTCAAATGCTCTACCACTGAGCTATACCCCCTTTCGAAAAGCTTTTTTCAAATAAGAAAAAAAAATCTGGAATTTTCTTAAATTCGTCTGTATAAGTTTAAAGAATGAAGTAATTGGCTTGTACGAAACTAGCATAACACCAAAGATAACATGCAGATTGGGACATGCTAAAGGGGGCACTCGAATTTGAACCAAGGACCTCTTGATCTGCAGTCAAATGCTCTACCACTGAGCTATACCCCCTTTCAAAAGCTTTTTTCAAATAAGAAAAAATATCTGGAATTTTCTTAAATTCGTCTGTATAAGGTTAAAGAATGAAGTAATTGGCTAGTTGGAAACTAGCATAACACCAAAGATAACGTGCAGATTGGGACATGCTAAAGGGGGCACTCGGATTTGAACCGAGGACCTCTTGATCTGCAGTCAAATGCTCTACCACTGAGCTATACCCCCTTTCGAAAAGCTTTTTTCAAATAAGAAAAAATATCTGGAATTTTCTTAAATTCGTCTGTATAAGGTTAAAGAATGAAGTAATTGGCTTGTACGGAACTAGCATAACAACAAAGATAACATGCAGATTGGGACATGCTAAAGGGGGCACTCGGATTTGAACCGAGGACCTCTTGATCTGCAGTCAAATGCTCTACCACTGAGCTATACCCCCCTTCAAAAAATCTTTTCAAATAAGAAAAAAAATTCTGGAATTTTCTTAAATTCGTCTGTATAAGGTTAAAGAATGAAGTAATTGGCTTGTACGAAACTAGCATAACACCAAAGATAACATGCAGATTGGGACATGCTAAAGGGGGCACTCGGATTTGAACCGAGGACCTCTTGATCTGCAGTCAAATGCTCTACCACTGAGCTATACCCCCTTTCGAAAAGCTTTTTTCAAATAAGAAAAAAAATTCTGGAATTTTCTTAAATTCGTCTGTATAAGGTTAAAGAATGAAGTAATTGGCTTGTACGAAACTAGCATAACACCAAAGATAACATGCAGATTGGGACATGCTAAAGGGGGCACTCGGATTTGAACCGAGGACCTCTTGATCTGCAGTCAAATGCTCTACCACTGAGCTATACCCCCTTTCAAAAGCTTTTTTCAAATAAGAAAAAAATATCTGGAATTTTCTTAAATTCGTCTGTATAAGGTTAAAGAATGAAATAATTGGCTTGTACGAAACTAGCATAACACCAAAGATAACATGCAGATTGGGACATGCTAAAGGGGGCACTCGGATTTGAACCGAGGACCTCTTGATCTGCAGTCAAATGCTCTACCACTGAGCTATACCCCCTTTCACAAAGCTTTTTTCAAATAGAAAAAAATATCTGGAATTTTCTTAAATTCGTCTGTATAAGGTTAAAGACTGAAATAATTGGCTTGTACGGAACTAGCATAACAACAAAGATAACATGCAGATTGGGACATGCTAAAGGGGGCACTTGGATTTGAACCGAGGACCTCTTGATCTGCAGTCAAATGCTCTACCACTGAGCTATACCCCCTTTCAAAAAATCTTTTCAAATAAGAAAAACAAATTCTGGAATTTTCTTAAATTCGTCTGTATAAGGTTAAAGAATTAAGTAATTGGCTTGTACGAAACTAGCATAACACCAAAGATAACATGCAGATTGGGACATGCTAAAGGGGGCACACGGATTTGAACCGAGGACCTCTTGATCTGCAGTCAAATGCTCTACCACTGAGCTATACCCCCTTTCGAAAAGCTTTTTTCAAATAAGAAAAACAAATTCTGGAATTTTCTTAAATTCGTCTGTATAAGGTTAAAGAATTAAGTAATTGGCTTGTACGAAACTAGCATAACACCAAAGATAACATGCAGATTGGGACATGCTAAAGGGGGCACTCGGATTTGAACCGAGGACCTCTTGATCTGCAGTCAAATGCTCTACCACTGAGCTATACCCCCCTTCAAAAAATCTTTTCAAATAAGAAAAAATATCTGGAATTTTCTTAAATTCGTCTGTATAAGGTTAAAGAATGAAGTAATTGGCTAGTTGGAAACTAGCATAACACCAAAGATAACGTGCAGATTGGGACATGCTAAAGGGGGCACTCGGATTTGAACCGAGGACCTCTTGATCTGCAGTCAAATGCTCTACCACTGAGCTATACCCCCTTTCAAAAGCTTTTTTCAAATTAGAAAAAATATCTGGAATTTTCTTAAATTTGTCTGTATAAGGTTAAAGACTGAAATAATTGGCTTGTACGGAACTAGCATAACAACAAAGATAACATGCAGATATAAGTTAAAGATGTATAAGGTTAAAAAATGAAGTAATTGGCTAGTTGGAAACTAGCATAACACCAAAGATAACGTGCAGATTGGGACATGCTAAAGGGGGCACTCGGATTTGAACCGAGGACCTCTTGATCTGCAGTCAAATGCTCTACCACTGAGCTATACCCCCTTTCACAAAGCTTTTTTCAAATTAGAAAAAAATATCTGGAATTTTCTTAAATTCGTCTGTATAAGGTTAAAGACTGAAATAATTGGCTTGTACGGAAACTAGCATAACACCAAAGATAACATGCAGATTGGGACATGCTAAAGGGGGCACTCGGATTTGAACCGAGGACCTCTTGATCTGCAGTCAAATGCTCTACCACTGAGCTATACCCCCCTTCAAAAAGTCTTTTCAAATAAGGAAAAAAAAATTCTAGAATTTTCTTAAATTCGTCTGTATAAGGTTAAAGAATTAAGTAATTGGCTTGTACGAAACTAGCATAACACCAAAGATAACATGCAGATTGGGACATGCTAAAGGGGGCACTCGGATTTGAACCGAGGACCTCTTGATCTGCAGTCAAATGCTCTACCACTGAGCTATACCCCCTTTCGAAAAGCTTTTTTCAAATAAGAAAAAAAATTCTGGAATTTTCTTAAATTCGTCTGTATAAGGTTAAAGAATTAAGTAATTGGCTTGTACGAAACTAGCATAACACCAAAGATAACATGCAGATTGGGACATGCTAAAGGGGGCACTCGGATTTGAACCGAGGACCTCTTGATCTGCAGTCAAATGCTCTACCACTGAGCTATACCCCCTTTCAAAAGCTTTTTTCAAATAAGAAAAAAATATCTGGAATTTTCTTAAATTCGTCTGTATAAGGTTAAAGAATGAAGTAATTGGCTTGTACGGAACTAGCATAACACCAAAGATAACATGCAGATTGGGACATGCTAAAGGGGCACTCGGATTTGAACCGAGGACCTCTTGATCTGCAGTCAAATGCTCTACCACTGAGCTATACCCCCTTTCGAAAAGCTTTTTTCAAATAAGAAAAAAATATCTGGAATTTTCTTAAATTTGTCTGTATAAGGTTAAAGACTGAAATAATTGGCTTGTACGGAACTAGCATAACAACAAAGATAACATGCAGATTGGGACATGCTAAAGGGGGCACTCGGATTTGAACCGAGGACCTCTTGATCTGCAGTCAAATGCTCTACCACTGAGCTATACCCCCTTCGAAAAGCTTTTTTCAAATAAAAAAAAAATTTCTGGAATTTTCTTAAATTTGTCTGTATAAGGTTAAAGACTGAAATAATTGGCTTGTACGGAACTAGCATAACAACAAAGATAACATGCAGATTGGGACATGCTAAAGGGGGCACTCGGATTTGAACCGAGGACCTCTTGATCTGCAGTCAAATGCTCTACCACTGAGCTAAAAATCTTTTCAAATAAGAAAAACAAATTCTGGAATTTTCTTAAATTCGTCTGTATAAGGTTAAAGAATTAAGTAATTGGCTTGTACGAAACTAGCATAACACCAAAGATAACATGCAGATTGGGACATGCTAAAGGGGGCACACGGATTTGAACCGAGGACCTCTTGATCTGCAGTCAAATGCTCTACCACTGAGCTATACCCCCCTTCAAAAAATCTTTTCAAATAAGAAAAACAAATTCTGGAATTTTCTTAAATTCGTCTGTATAAGGTTAAAGAATTAAGTAATTGGCTTGTACGAAACTAGCATAACACCAAAGATAACATGCAGATTGGGACATGCTAAAGGGGGCACTCGGATTTGAACCAAGGACCTCTTGATCTGCAGTCAAATGCTCTACCACTGAGCTATACCCCCTTTCTAAAAGATTTTTTCAAATAAGAAAAAATATCTGGAATTTTCTTAAATTCGTCTGTATAAGGTTAAAGAATGAAGTAATTGGCTAGTTGGAAACTAGCATAACACCAAAGATAACATGCAGATTGGGACATGCTAAAGGGGGCACTCGGATTTGAACCGAGGACCTCTTGATCTGCAGTCAAATGCTCTACCACTGAGCTATACCCCCTTTCAAAAAGCTTTTTTCAAATAAGAAAAACAAATTCTGGAATTTTCTTAAATTCGTCTGTATAAGGTTAAAGAATGAAGTAATTGGCTAGTTGGAAACTAGCATAACACCAAAGATAACATGCAGATTGGGACATGCTAAAGGGGGCACTCGGATTTGAACCAAGGACCTCTTGATCTGCAGTCAAATGCTCTACCACTGAGCTATACCCCCTTTCACAAAGCTTTTTTGCAAATTAGAAAAAAATATCTGGAATTTTCTTAAATTTGTCTGTATAAGGTTAAAGACTGAAATAATTGGCTTGTACGAAACTAGCATAACACCAAAGATAACATGCAGATTGGGGCATGCTAAAGGGGGCACTTGGATTTGAACCGAGGACCTCTTGATCTGCAGTCAAATGCTCTACCACTGAGCTATACCCCCTTTCAAAAATCTTTTCAAATAAGAAAAACAAATTCTGGAATTTTCTTAAATTCGTCTGTATAAGGTTAAAGAATTAAGTAATTGGCTTGTACGAAACTAGCATAACACCAAAGATAACATGCAGATTGGGACATGCTAAAGGGGGCACACGGATTTGAACCGAGGACCTCTTGATCTGCAGTCAAATGCTCTACCACTGAGCTATACCCCCTTTCACAAAGCTTTTTTGCAAATTAGAAAAAAATATCTGGAATTTTCTTAAATTTGTCTGTATAAGGTTAAAGACTGAAATAATTGGCTTGTACGGAACTAGCATAACAACAAAGATAACATGCAGATTGGGACATGCTAAAGGGGGCACTTGGATTTGAACCGAGGACCTCTTGATCTGCAGTCAAATGCTCTACCACTGAGCTATACCCCCCTTCAAAAAATCTTTTCAAATAAGAAAAACAAATTCTAGAATTTTCTTAAATTCGTCTGTATAAGGTTAAAGAATTAAGTAATTGGCTTGTACGAAACTAGCATAACACCAAAGATAACATGCAGATTGGGACATGCTAAAGGGGGCACACGGATTTGAACCGAGGACCTCTTGATCTGCAGTCAAATGCTCTACCACTGAGCTATACCCCCTTTCGAAAAGCTTTTTTCAAATAAGAAAAACAAATTCTGGAATTTTCTTAAATTCGTCTGTATAAGCTTAAAGAATTAAGTAATTGGCTTGTACGAAACTAGCATAAGACCAAAGATAACATGCAGATTGGGGCATGCTAAAGGGGGCACTCGGATTTGAACCAAGGACCTCTTGATCTGCAGTCAAATGCTCTACCACTGAGCTATACCCCCTTTCTAAAAGATTTTTTCAAATAAGAAAAAATATCTGGAATTTTCTTAAATTCGTCTGTATAAGGTTAAAGAATGAAGTAATTGGCTAGTTGGAAACTAGCATAACACCAAAGATAACGTGCAGATTGGGACATGCTAAAGGGGGCACTCGGATTTGAACCGAGGACCTCTTGATCTGCAGTCAAATGCTCTACCACTGAGCTATACCCCCTTTCGAAAAGCTTTTTTCAAATAAGAAAAACAAATTCTGGAATTTTCTTAAATTCGTCTGTATAAGGTTAAAGAATGAAGTAATTGGCTAGTTGGAAACTAGCATAACACCAAAGATAACATGCAGATTGGGGCATGCTAAAGGGGGCACTAGGATTTGAACCAAGGACCTCTTGATCTGCAGTCAAATGCTCTACCACTGAGCTATACCCCCTTTCACAAAGCTTTTTTGCAAATTAGAAAAAAATATCTGGAATTTTCTTAAATTTGTCTGTATAAGGTTAAAGACTGAAATAATTGGCTTGTACGAAACTAGCATAACACCAAAGATAACATGCAGATTGGGGCATGCTAAAGAGGGCACTTGGATTTGAACCGAGGACCTCTTGATCTGCAGTCAAATGCTCTACCACTGAGCTATACCCCCTTTCACAAAGCTTTTTTGCAAATTAGAAAAAAATATCTGGAATTTTCTTAAATTTGTCTGTATAAGGTTAAAGACTGAAATAATTGGCTTGTACGGAACTAGCATAACAACAAAGATAACATGCAGATTGGGACATGCTAAAGGGGGCACTTGGATTTGAACCGAGGACCTTTTGATCTGCAGTCAAATGCTCTACCACTGAGCTATACCCCCCTTCATAAAATCTTTTCAAATAAGAAAAACAAATTCTAGATTTTTCTTAAATTCGTCTGTATAAGGTTAAAGAATTAAGTAATTGGCTTGTACGAAACTAGCATAACACTAAAGATAACATGCAGATTGGGGCATGCTAAAGGGGGCACTCGGATTTGAACCAAGGACCTCTTGATCTGCAGTCAAATGCTCTACCACTGAGCTATACCCCCTTTCTAAAAGGTTTTTTCAAATAAGAAAAAATATCTGGAATTTTCTTAAATTCGTCTGTATAAGGTTAAAGAATGAAGTAATTGGCTAGTTGGAAACTAGCATAACACCAAAGATAACGTGCAGATTGGGACATGCTAAAGGGGGCACTCGGATTTGAACCGAGGACCTCTTGATCTGCAGTCAAATGCTCTACCACTGAGCTATACCCCCTTTCGAAAAGCTTTTTTCAAATAAAAAAAATAAATTCTGAAATTTTCTTAAATTCGTCTGTATAAGCTTAAAGAATTAAGTAATTGGCTTGTACGAAACTAGCATAAGACCAAAGATAACATGCAGATTGGGGCATGCTAAAGGGGGCACTAGGATTTGAACCAAGGACCTCTTGATCTGCAGTCAAATGCTCTACCACTGAGCTATACCCCCTTTCACAAAGCTTTTTTGCAAATTAGAAAAAAATATCTGGAATTTTCTTAAATTTGTCTGTATAAGGTTAAAGACTGAAATAATTGGCTTGTACGAAACTAGCATAACACCAAAGATAACATGCAGATTGGGGCATGCTAAAGAGGGCACTTGGATTTGAACCAAGGACCTCTTGATCCGCAGTCAAATGCTCTACCACTGAGCTATACCCCCTTTCACAAAGCTTTGCAAATTAGAAAAAAATATCTGGAATTTTCTTAAATTTGTCTGTATAAGGTTAAAGACTGAAATAATTGGCTTGTACGGAACTAGCATAACAACAAAGATAACATGCAGATTGGGACATGCTAAAGGGGGCACTTGGATTTGAACCGAGGACCTCTTGATCTGCAGTCAAATGCTCTACCACTGAGCTATACCCCCCTTCAAAAAATCTTTTCAAATAAGAAAAACAAATTCTAGAATTTTCTTAAATTCGTCTGTATAAGGTTAAAGAATTAAGTAATTGGCTTGTACGAAACTAGCATAACACCAAAGATAACATGCAGATTGGGACATGCTAAAGGGGGCACACGGATTTGAACCGAGGACCTCTTGATCTGCAGTCAAATGCTCTACCACTGAGCTATACCCCCTTTCGAAAAGCTTTTTTCAAATAAGAAAAACAAATTTTGGAATTTTCTTAAATTCGTCTGTATAAGCTTAAAGAATTAGTTAATTGGCTTGTACGAAACTAGCATAAGACCAAAGATAACATGCAGATTGGGGCGTGCTAAAGGGGGCACTCGGATTTGAACCAAGGACCTCTTGATCTGCAGTCAAATGCTCTACCACTGAGCTATACCCCCTTTCTAAAAGATTTTTTCAAATAAGAAAAAATATCTGGAATTTTCTTAAATTCGTCTGTATAAGGTTAAAGAATGAAGTAATTGGCTAGTTGGAAACTAGCATAACACCAAAGATAACGTGCAGATTGGGACATGCTAAAGGGGGCACTTGGATTTGAACCGAGGACCTCTTGATCTGCAGTCAAATGCTCTACCACTGAGCTATACCCCCTTTCGAAAAGCTTTTTTCAAATAAGAAAAACAAATTCTGGAATTTTCTTAAATTCGTCTGTATAAGGTTAAAGAATTAAGTAATTGGCTAGTTGGAAACTAGCATAACACCAAAGATAACATGCAGATTGGGGCATGCTAAAGGGGGCACTAGGATTTGAACCAAGGACCTCTTGATCTGCAGTCAAATGCTCTACCACTGAGCTATACCCCCTTTCGAAAAGCTTTCTTCAAATAAGAAAAACAAATTCTGAAATTTTCTTAAATTCGTCTGTATAAGCTTAAAGAATTAAGTAATTGGCTTGTACGAAACTAGCATAACACCAAAGATAACATGCAGATTTGGACATGCTAAAGGGGGCACACGGATTTGAACCGAGGACCTCTTGATCTGCAGTCAAATGCTCTACCACTGAGCTATACCCCCTTTCGAAAAGCTTTTTTCAAATAAGAAAAACAAATTCTGGAATTTTCTTAAATTCGTCTGTATAAGGTTAAAGACTGAAATAATTGGCTTGTACGGAACTAGCATAACAACAAAGATAACATGCAGATTGGGACATGCCAAAGGGGGCACTTGGATTTGAACCGAGGACCTCTTGATCTGCAATCAAATGCTCTACCACTGAGCTATACCCCCCTTCAAAAAATCTTTTCAAATAAGAAAAACAAATTCTAGATTTTTCTTAAATTCGTCTGTATAAGGTTAAAGAATTAAGTAACTGGCTTGTACGAAACTAGCATAACACCAAAGATAACATGCAGATTGGGACATGCTAAAGGGGGCACACGGATTTGAACCGAGGACCTCTTGAGCTGCAGTCAAATGCTCTACCACTGAGCTATACCCCCTTTCTAAAAGTTTTTTTCAAATAAGAAAAAATATCTGGAATTTTCTTAAATTCGTCTGTATAAGCTTAAAGAATGAAGTAATTGGCTAGTTGGAAACTAGCATAACACCAAAGATAACATGCAGATTGGGGCATGCTAAAGGGGGCACTAGGATTTGAACCAATGACCTCTTGATCTGCAGTCAAATGCTCTACCACTGAGCTATACCCCCTTTCACAAAGCTTTTTTGCAAATTAGAAAAAAATATCTGGAATTTTCTTAAATTTGTCTGTATAAGGTTAAAGACTGAAATAATTGGCTTGTACGAAACTAGCATAACACCAAAGATAACATGCAGATTGGGGCATGCTAAAGAGGGCACTTGGATTTGAACCGAGGACCTCTTGATCCGCAGTCAAATGCTCTACCACTGAGCTATACCCCCTTTCACAAAGCTTTTTTGCAAATTAGAAAAAAATATCTGGAATTTTCTTAAATTTGTCTGTATAAGGTTAAAGACTGAAATAATTGGCTTGTACGGAACTAGCATAACAACAAAGATAACATGCAGATTGGGACATGCTAAAGGGGGCACTTGGATTTGAACTCGAGGACCTTTTGATCTGCAGTCAAATGCTCTACCACTGAGCTATACCCCCTTTCGAAAAGCTTTTTTCAAATAAGAAAAACAAATTCTGGAATTTTCTTAAATTCGTCTGTATAAGCTTAAAGAATTAAGTAATTGGCTTGTACGAAACTAGCATAACACCAAAGATAACATCCAGATTGGGGCATGCTAAAGGGGGCACTCGGATTTGAACCAAGGACCTCTTGATCTGCAGTCAAATGCTCTACCACTGAGCTATACCCCCTTTCTAAAAGATTTTTTCAAATAAGAAAAAATATCTGGAATTTTCTTAAATTCGTCTGTATAAGGTTAAAGAATGAAGTAATTGGCTAGTTGAAAACTAGCATAACACCAAAGATAACGTGCAGATTGGGACATGCTAAAGAGGGCACTCGGGTTTGAACCGAGGACCTCTTGATCTGCAGTCAAATGCTCTACCACTGAGCTATACCCCCTTTCACAAAGCTTTTTTGCAAATTAGAAAAAAATATCTGGAATTTTCTTAAATTTGTTTGTATAAGGTTAAAGACTGAAATAATTGGCTTGTACGGAACTAGCATAACAACAAAGATAACATGCAGATATAAGGTTAAAGAATGTATAAGGTTAAAGAATGAAGTAATTGGCTAGTTGGAAACTAGCATAACACCAAAGATAACGTGCAGATTGGGACATGCTAAAGAGGGCACTCGGGTTTGAACCGAGGACCTCTTGATCTGCAGTCAAATGCTCTACCACTGAGCTATACCCCCTTTCACAAAGCTTATTTGCAAATTAGAAAAAAATATCTGGAATTTTCTTAAATTTGTCTGTATAAGGTTAAAGACTGAAATAATTGGCTTGTACGGAACTAGCATAACAACAAAGATAACATGCAGATTGGGGCATGCTTAAGGGGGCACTCGGATTTGAACCGAGGACCTCTTGATCTGCAGTCAAATGCTCTACCACTGAGCTACACCCCCTTCCGAAAAGCTTTTTTCAAATAAGTAAAAAATTTCTGGAATTTTCTTAAATTTGTCTGTATAAGGTTAAAGACTGAAATAATTGGCTTGTACGGAACTAGCATAACAACAAAGATAACATGCAGATTGGGACATGCTAAAGGGGGCACTCGGATTTGAACCGAGGACCTCTTGATCTGCAGTCAAATGCTCTACCACTGAGTTATACCCCCCTTCAAAAAATCTTTTCAAATAAGAAAAACAAATTCTAGAATTTTCTTAAATTCGTCTGTTTAAGGTTAAAGAATTAAGTAATTGCTTGTACGAAACTAGCATAACACCAAAGATAACATGCAGATTGGGACATGCTAAAGGGGGCACACGGATTTGAACCGAGGACCTCTTGATCTGCAGTCAAATGCTCTACCACTGAGCTATACCCCCCTTCAAAAAATCTTTTCAAATAAGAAAAACAAATTCTGGAATTTTCTTAAATTCGTCTGTATAAGCTTAAAGAATTAAGTAATTGGCTTGTACGAAGCTAGCATAACACCAAAGATAACATGCAGATTGGGGCATGCTAAAGGGGGCACTCGGATTTGAACCAAGGACCTGTTGATCTGCAGTCAAATGCTCTACCACTGAGCTATACCCCCTTTCTAAAAGATTTTTTCAAATAAGAAAAAATATCTGGAATTTTCTTAAATTCGTCTGTATAAGGTTAAAGAATGAAGTAATTGGCTAGTTGGAAACTAGCATAACACCAAAGATAACGTGCAGATTGGGACATGCTAAAGGGGGCACTCGGAATTGAACCGAGGACCTCTTGATCTGCAGTCAAATGCTCTACCACTGAGCTATACCCCCTTTCACAAAGCTTTTTTGCAAATTAGAAAAAAATATCTGGAATTTTCTTAAATTTGTCTGTATAAGGTTAAAGACTGAAATAATTGGCTTGTATGGAACTAGCATAACAACAAAGATAACATGCAGATTGGGACATGCTAAAGGGGGCACTCGGATTTGAACCGAGGACCTCTTGATCTGCAGTCAAATGCATGCGTCGTGGAAATCTAAGGAAGTCTCGTTCTGGCCTACAAGGAAGAAAAGAAATAGTCGAATAAACTCGTTATTTTTGTTTGTTTTTTCGCACAAAAAGTATTCGCGTCGCTTGATAAACATATAGTTGAGCCACGGTAGTCACTTGGGATATTTAAACATTTTCTTCATTGACTTTCTGGGCCGTCAAGAGGCAGTCCTTTAGGAGCCAATGTGGTATTTATACAGCTCTCAAATTTAATCAAAAATATCTTCATTTGTGTTCCGAAGACGAACGAAGGTCTTACGGGGTTGGTACAGCATGGGGGTGAGTAATTAATGACTTAATTTTCATTTTTGGGTGAACTAACCCTTTAACAGGCCTGGAGCCAACGTCAGGAAGGGGTCCAATGAGAGGTCTGCTATAAAAAGCTTCGAGATGGAGGCGTCACATGTTGGGGATCTCGGTTGCTTTGTTTTTATGGCAAGTTGTGGTGTTGTTAGGATATTCCCACAGATCCTGTGGCACTTTCTCAGTGGAATATCTGTTATCCAGGGTCAGAGACATCTCCTCTCTGACCCTTGCTCCTGAAGCAAAGACAACACAAACTTCCCATACCGGGAGTCGAACCCGGGCCGCCTGGGTGAAAACCAGGAATCCTGACCGCTAGACCATATGGGAACTTCATCATGCCACTAGCAGGCCCTTTGGCTTTTAGTGTGCGACCACCCCCTTCTTTAAGAATATGGGAATAAGCCGAAGGAATTGTTTAGTGAATTCGATTTCATCAGGCTCATCGGAGGGAGCTCTCATTTGCCTCGCCCAGGGGGTTAAGTGTCCTCCCAGTCCTGTGCTGGCATAAGAGACACTATAAACTGGTCGCAAAGCAAGGTCCTTGTGACAGTACACATGCAATGCATCTGAAAAGACGCATGGTATTTCATGGTAACCGTTATCCCACTGACAAAGCAGCCTATTGTTGGACTGTCAAAAGAGGGTGAGCGAGCCAGCCAGGGGTTGAACCTAGAATCTTCTGATCCGTAGTCAGACGCGTTATCCATTGCGCCACTGGCCCACCACCTTTATCTCATGCCATTAACAGGCCTGGAGCCAACGTCAGGAAGGGGTCCAATGAGGGGTCTGCTATAAAAAGCTTCGAGATGGAGGCGTCACATGTTGGGGATCTCGGTTGCTTTGTTTTTATGGCAAGTTGTGGTGTTGTTAGGATATTCCCACAGATCCTGTGGCACTTTCTCAGTGGAAGATCTGTTATCCAGGGTCAGAGACATCTCCTCTCCTGGAGGAAAATTCAAGTGTTAGTGGCCCTGCTTGAGCAGTTGCTGCAAAATGTGGTAGAGGCACACAGCCAGGCTTCATGGGAAAGCGTGAGCAACCCTTCCCTGGTGGTCTAGTGGTTAGGATTCGGCGCTCTCACCGCTGCGGCCCGGGTTCGATTCCCGGTCAGGGAATGAGCTTTTGCCCTCTTGTAGCAGTCGTGATTGCAAAAAGGCGGACTACACACTCAAGCGCTGACGGCCTCGTCGAGAAGCAAGGCCAATTAAATGTTTGCGTGTGATAAAGACCTCCTTCGAGCCGGAGTCGAATCAGCGACCTAAGGATTGCCAATATGCCACCTACAGTCCTCCGCTCTACTAGCTGAGCTATCGAAGGCACACCGGTTGCGGACAGAACCTAAACCTATCAGGTTTCGTGAGCTCCGCCTGCTGGCTAAAAGTGCTAGAGGCACAGAGACACGTCCTGTCCGTTTCCATAAGTGAAGCAAAGACAACACAAACTTCCCATACCGGGAGTCGAGCCCGGGCCGTCTGGGTGAAAACCAGGAATCCTGACCGCTAGACCATATGGGAACTTCCTCGTGCCACTAGCAGGCCCTTTGGCTTTTAGTGTGCGACCACCCCCTTCTTTAAGAATATGGGAATGAGCCGAAGGAATTGTTTACTGAATTCGATTTCATCAGGCTCATCGGAGGGAGCTCTCATTTGCCTCGCCCAGGGGGTTCAGTGTCCTCCCAGTCCTGTGCTGGCATAAGAGACACTATAAACTGGTCGCAAAGCAAGGTCCTTGTGACAGTACCCATGCAATGCATCTGAAAAGACGCATGGTATTTCATGGTAACCGTTATCCCACTGACAAAGCAGCCTATTGTTGGACTGTCAAAAGAGGGTGAGCGAGCCAGCCAGGAGTCGAACCTAGAATCTTCTGATCCGTAGTCAGACGCGTTATCCATTGCGCCACTGGCCCACCACCTTTATCTCATGCCATTAACAGGCCTGGAGCCAACGTCAGGAAGGGGTCCAATGAGAGGTCTGCTATAAAAAGCTTCGAGATGGAGGCGTCACATGTTGGGGATCTCGGTTGCTTTGTTTTTATGGCAAGTTGTGGTGTTGTTAGGATATTCCCACAGATCCTGTGGCACTTTCTCAGTGGAAGATCTGTTATCCAGGGTCAGAGACATCTCCTCTCCTGGAGGAAAATTCAAGTGTTAGTGGCCCTGCTTGAGCAGTTGCTGCAAAATGTGGTAGAGGCACACAGTCAGGCTTGATGGGAAAGAGTGAGCAAACCAGGACCTGAGCTGCCTGGGTGAAAACCAGGAATCCTGACCACTTTTTTTTTTTAGAGACTATTTCAGGCATTTTGAGAAAAAAAAGAGACAATTTAGCATTTTTGAAACATTTCATTGACTCTTTTTTTTTTTTTTTTTAAACAATAATGCTTACAGCACCTGGTATTCCCAGGCGGTCTCCAATCCAAGCACTAACCAGGCCCTACCCTGCTTAAATCCTGACCGCTAGACCATATGGGAACTTCCTCGTGCCTCGAGCAGGCCATTTGGCTTTTAGTGTGCGACCACCCCCTTCCTTAAGAATATGGGAATGAGCTGAAGAGATTGTTTACTGAATTTAAATTTTCATCAGGCTCATTGGAGGGAGCTCTCATTTGCCTCGCCCAGGGGGTTCAGTTTCCTCCCAGTCCTCTGCTGGCATAAGAGACACTATAAACTGGTCGCAAAGCAAGTTCCTTGTGACAGTACACATGCAATGCATCTGAAAAGACGCATGGTATTTCATGGTAACCGTTATCTCACTGACAAAGCAGCCTATTGTTGGACTGTCAATTTAAAATATTATTCAACTAATCCAATATTAATAATAACAAAAACGATGGGCTAATAAAAGGAAATAATAAAATGGCTATGGCCTGGCAGCGAAGCAAAATGTAACGGTCACCATATACTGTAGATCTGCACTACATTTCCCAGAAACCTCTTCACCACTCACCTGCAGTCATTCTCCTGACTCCAAATCACCTGCACCTGTTACAAATCAGCAGCCAGCTCCATATAAACTCCCAGTTCTCACTCAGTTATTTACTGTTTCTCAATATGCGTTCTTGTGAAACGTCATCAGTCACTGCCCAAGTACTGATCAAATTCAAAGTTCACATCTAGCCAAGTCCACTTCAAATCCCCGGATGTGTTCTTGATCCGTCCTGTTTACCGAGGATGCACCGAGAGGTGACTTGTGCGGACTTGAGATAGCCAGGTATCCCAGAATGCATCTCGCACCAGCCAGCAAGCGTCAGCAAGCAGAGGAGAAAACCCGCTTAATATCAAAATACTACTGTTATTGTGTCATGAAATGTAACTGTTATTGTGTCATGAAATGTAATTTTAAGAGTGTTTCAGGCGAGAATGTGGTTGTTTAAATCTCAAATCTGTAGTTTATTTATAAAGATAGCGCCTATTTGAAAAATGCATCTGACGTTTTCGGAGTTCGAGCCTTCACCGGCGCCCAGCGCTCATCAACCCTGCAACAGCTTTTCCTCGGCTAGTGCTTCTGACGCTTGCCGCTGGCTAAACTTGATGTATAATTCGTCTTGTGTATAATTCTATCTTTGGTCTCATTGAACTATAGTTTGTTCCATGGAAAAAAAAATAGTTTTTTTGAAGTTTCATAACTTTAGATATTTTAGGCTATTTAACTTTAACTACATTTTTTACATTATCTTCACTATATGAACAATAAAATAAAATGACTCAACCCTGTCTCTGTTTGATAAATGTACATAAAAATCAATGTTTCATATTTTTAAAAAAGATTGTGCTCATTTATTTAATGCAGTGAAGAGAATTGCGTTGCTTGCACCACATGGCCATTAGGCTAATAGGTTTATTTATTTATTTTTTTATGAAAAGAGGCAGAGTGGTGTTTTATAAAATATTTCGTTTTATTGTTGACGAAAAGAGGCAGATTTGTAGCATATTTTGTTTTATCGTTGCCTAATATATATATATATATATATATATATATATATATATATAAAGATATAACAGGAGCAGCCAGAGCGTGCTGAGTGACACGATCAAGTACGCTCTGTTCCATTTGCAGAAGAACCAGACTGGCCTCCTCTCGTCCTCGGAAGTTCGTTCTCCAGAGCAGAACTAGGCAAGTCCGCTCTACCAAGGACAAAAGTCCAAAGTTTGCGTACTTGGTATTGAGAAACGGCTATTGTCAAGCCTCCAACAGGAACAGACCCTAACCAGTCTCCAAGGAACACTCTGATTCATCCAGCACCAGGAATGTAACGTATACTCACCTGAAAATACTAACCTTGCTGTCCATGTTCTGATGTTTCCAGAATCTGCTCCTTGATCCATGTTTCCTGAGTCCGGTAATCTTCCTGAGTCTTGTTTGCTGATGGATGATCTGAAAGAGAAAGACAAGTATCACTGGACTGTGTTAGTTTGATGTTGATTAAACTGAAGAGGATCTGCTCTACCTGGAATCCTTCCTGCAACGTATCCTCCTCGAATTCACCTCTGAAACACTGAAACTTTGAACACTCACCTTTGAACTTGAAATAAAGATTTATGTTTATTCACTTTCCTCTGTCTCCAGGCCTGTATCCTGACACAAAAGAGGGTGAGCGAGCCAGTTTCATGGTTCAGTTTCCTCCCAGTCCTGTGCTGGCATAATAGACACTATAAACTGGTGAATTTTTAAATGCACCTGCCACAGTGGCTGGTGGCTGAAAAAGTTAACTTCAGGCCCTGAGCATGTCCCAATCTGAATGTAATCTTTGGTACTGTTATCCTAGGTCACAACAATCAAAACACAATGGGTCTCATTCATGAAACATTCGTAAATATACAAGTAAATATGAGAGTGATTTGCGCGTAAAGAGACTGTTGCAGAGGGACTATTGGCTATGTAGGCCGGGGTGGAACCCGGAACCTTTGTTTTGTGATTGTGTTTCACGCGGGTCCTAGTTAAGTGGGGGGGCTCCCCGGATGTTTTGGTGGTGGCCGTTTTTGCAAGCCGCTTTTCTGTATCGTCTGCTGAGTTTATTAAAAAGGCTAAACAGCAACGTCTGCGTGCATCTTTATCTGCTCGGGTTACCACACTGGCGACGAGGATTAAAACCGATATTAACCAAACCAAGGTCCCAGTAAGTCAGCCGGTTCGGCGGCAAAGAAGTTGGCGCATAATTAAACAAAAACTATGACGGCTACGGTCGGCTCGCTCAGTGAGTTCTCTGAGAAGGACGGCGACTGGGTGGAATATGTCGAGAGACTGGAGCACTTTTTCCTGGCTAATTACATTGTGGATGGGGAGAAGCAACGATCAATTCTTCTGAGTGTGTGCGGGGCTAAAACGTACAGACTGATCCGAAATCTGGCAACGCCGCAGAAACCGGGAGAGATCGGGTTTCAGGAAATTGTGGAGATGGTGCAAAATCACCTCAATCCCAAGCCCTCTGTGATTGTGCAGCGTTTCAAGTTTCACACGCATTCACGCAAGCCAGGAGTGACAGTGCCGGAGTTCGTGGCGGAGCTGAGACGGCTATCCGAGCACTGTGAGTTCAGGGCGGTGCTGGAGGACATGTTGCGGGACAGGTTAGTCTGTGGGATTAACGATGATGTCATACAGCGCCGCTTATTGGGTGAAGCCACACTGACTTTCAAAAAGGCTTTAGATATTGCCCTAGCAATGGAAACGGCGGCAAACAACGCGATTGACATAAAAAATGCAGGCGGAGGGACGCTATCAGATACTGCACATTTTGTAGCAAAAGAAGGCAAAAGTGTTTCAGGAAAACTCACGGAGTGTTATCGTTGTGGGGGTCCACATTTTGCAAATGACTGTGGCTTTAAAGACGCCGTTTGCCATAATTGCCAGAAAAGAGGGCATATTGCAAAAAAGTGCAGGGGTGCTAAAACTAAGCAGACAAAAGGATGGGGAAAAGCATCTAAGCCCAACACGCATCACCTGCAGAGTGAGGATTTGGAGGAGCAGTGCTCATTCAACATGTTTAATATCCGTGACCAGCCCCGGGCTCAGCCCATATACGCAACAATTACAGTAAATGGCAAAGAGCTGAACATGGAAGTGGACACGGGGGCCTCAGCTTCAGTAATCAGTCAAACCACGTTCAACAGGTTGTGGAGCTCAGGGGGTGCACCAGCAATGGAAGAGACGAGTGTTAGGCTCAGAACGTATACGGGTGAGTGCATTCCACTCGCGGGGGCAATCAAGGTGGACATTGTGTATCAGGAACAGCAGGCTGCGGCGACACTGCTGGTGGTTGAGGGGGAGGGACCGAGCTTGTTGGGGCGGGATCTCCTCCAGAAAATTCACCTGAATTGGGGACAGATCTGGGGTGAAATCAAACATACCACTGTGGTACAAGACATCATAGGGAAGTATGCGGATGTTTTTAAAGATGAACTGGGTACCCTACGAGGGACCACAGTTAAACTGTGTGTTGACCCCAAAGCACAACCTCGTTTCTTCAAACCGCGAACGGTACCATATGCCATGAAAGCAAAGGTGGAGGCGGAGTTGGAAAGGCTACAAAGGGCAGGGGTGATCGAGCCCGTGGAGTTTTCTGACTGGGCAGCCCCAATAGTGCCAGTGGTGAAGGAGGATGGGGAAGTGCGCATATGTGGAGATAACAAAATGACCATTAATCAGGCCTCACAACTCGACACATACCCCCTACCGCGAGTGGAGGACCTATTTGCGACACTCGCAGGTGGAAAAACATTCACTAAACTAGACATGAGTCATGCATATCAGCAACTTTTACTGGATGAAGACTCTAAACAATATGTGACCATAAACACTCACAAGGGCCTATTCAAATATAACCATCTAGTGTTTGGCGTTGCCTCAAGCCCGGCTATTTTCCAACGCACCATGGACAATCTGTTTCAGAACATTCCCCAGGTAGCTGTTTACCTGGACGACATTCTCGTCACAGGTAAAACCGAAGAAGAACACCTGCGAAACCTTGAACTGGTGTTAAAGATAATGTCTGAGGCGGGGCTACGTCTGAAGTGCAGTAAGTGTGTTTTTCAGGCTCCTAGTGTCACATATCTGGGCCATCGGATTTCAGCTCAGGGTTTGTCTCCAGTCGAAGACAAAGTGAGAGCAATTAAGGAAGCTCCAACACCAAAGGACGTTGCGGAGCTCAGGTCGTTCCTGGGTCTAGTGAACTATTATGGGAAGTTTTTACCAGACCTCTCGACCGTTCTGGCCCCACTCTACCTGCTGCTACACAAAGGCTGTGTGTGGAGATGGCAGCAGGATCAGGACGACGCCTTCCAGCATGTAAAGGGACTGTTACACTCAACACGACTGCTGGTACACTTTGACCCAGACAAGGAGGTAATTCTATCGTGTGATGCCTCCCCGTATGGACTAGGTGCCGTTCTTTCGCACCGCATGGAGGATGGAAGCTAAAAGCCAATCAGCTATGTGTCACGTACTCTTGCTGCGGCAGAAAAGGGGTACTCGCAATTAGAGAAGGAGGGGCTGGCGGTTGTTTTTGCAGTCAAGCGTTTCCACCACTACCTGTTTGGTCGCCCTTTTACTATCTTCACAGACCATAAGCCTCTAATGGGTCTGTTCAGTGAAAAAAAAGGCATTCCACCCATGGCCTCAGCAAGAATACAGCGCTGGGCATTAACCCTGTCAGCATACCAGTATAGCATAGAGTACAAGGCGGGTAGCGACAATGCAAATGCTGATGCTTTTAGCCGTCTGCCTCTCCCAGACACACCACACCACACAGGCTTTCCCCCAGAGACTGTTTTTCTGATGGACAGACTGTCCCAGGCTCCAGTGACAGCAAAGCAAATAAAGCTGTGGACTGAAAGAGACCCAGTGTTGTCGCAGGTGAAGAGGTGGGTGATGCAGGGGTGGCCTTCCAATGTGGAGCAGGAGGGGTTCAAACCTTACGTCAAGCGCAAACTGGAATTAAGTGTCCTTGATGGCTGTCTCCTCTGGGGTTCCAGAGTGATTGTCCCACCTCCTGGGCGGGCTCAAGTGATGGAGGAGCTACATGAGGCCCACCCGGGGGTCTCCCGTATGAAAAGTCTTGCCAGATCATTTGTGTGGTGGCCTGGGATGGACAGTGCCTTGGAAGAAAGGGTGAAGGGATGTTCTCAGTGTCAAAGCAACCTGAAGATGCCTGCAGCAGCGCCACTGCACCCATGGCAGTGGCCCGGCCGTCCGTGGTCCAGACTTCACCTGGATTTTGCTGGCCCATTTATGGGTCGGATGTTTTTAGTGCTAGTGGACGCGCACTCAAAGTGGCTCGAGGCACAGATAATGTCAAACATTACTGCACCTACTACTACAGAGACCCTGAGAAGCATTTTCGCAACACATGGGTTGCCAGACACAATTGTGACGGACAACGGGCCTACTTTCACCAGCGAGGTTTTCAAGGAATTTATGAATAGAAATGGGATTCGCCATGTCTGCACTGCCCCCTATCATCCCGCGTCCAACGGCTTGGCAGAGCGGGCTGTGGAGACTTTCAAAGAGGGGCTGCGGAAGATGTCAGGACAATCTCTGGAAACCAAGCTCACACGCTTCCTGTTTCAATACAGGATTACTCCACACACAACTACGGGAGTGGCTCCAGCTGAGATGGCCAAAGTCTCATCTAGACCTCCTCCAGCCAGACATCAGAGCGAGGGTTGCCAGAAATCAGGAGGAGCAAAAAGCAAGGCGGGACCAACATGCTAAAGAGAGACATTTTTACCCAGGGGACAATGTATATGTCAAGAACTTTGCCATAGGTGCACTCTGGTTGCCAGGGGTTATCCACCGCCAGACAGGGCCGGTATCTTTTGTTGTGGAATTATGTGATGGTAGGCAGGTGCGCAGGCACCAAGATCACTTGAGGGTCCGCCATGATGGGGGAGGGAAGAGTGCCCACGGGGTTTCATGCAAAGACAGTGTGGGCGGCTCTGAGGACGCCGTACCAGTCGATCCAGGGCACGCGGAAATGTCACATGAGGGTCTGTCTGAGCCCTCACAGGAGGCACCTGATGAACTGTCGGAGCAAGCAGCTTCGGCTGACCCTGCTCAGAGCCTACTTGGGGGACCAGAGCTTTCCTCCAGTTCGGAGGATACTATTCCTGAGCTTAGGAGATCTAAGAGACAACACAAACCTCCAAACAGACTGTTATGTTGAGTTATAAATGCAAATATTAAAGATACCTTATATAAGAGTGTTGGTTGTTAAAAAAAAAAAAAAAGAAAACTGATGTTCATATTGGTACCAATGTTTTTCCTAGAGGCACTTATGTTTTTAGTGTGTCTTAATGTTTTATGTTTGCACTTAAAGAGGGAGAAGTGTTGCAGAGGGACTATTGGCTATGTAGGCCGGGGTGGAACCCGGAACCTTTATTTTGTGATTGTGTTTCACGCGGGTCCTAGTTAAGTGTGGGGGCTCCCCGGATGTTTTGGTGGTGGCCGTTTTTGCAAGCCGCTTTTCTGTATCGTCTGCTGAGAAGGCTAAACAGCAACGTCTGCGTGCATCTTTATCTGCTCGGGTTACCACAGAGACCTTCCCGAAAACTCTTCTCCTGATTCACAAATACTTCGTAAACGTCAGTGATAGTGAAATGTGTGTGTATGTTAATGAATTCCAACCAGTCGTAAATGGGATACGCATGCACGTTCATTCTCAATTACCATAAATCCTGCCCATTATATCCGACTGACATCTATATATAGGTATATAATAACATGAATGCGAATGAAAAAGAAAGATTTCTCGGACGCAGAAATTGAAGTTTTATTATAAGAAGTTCATTCAAAATGCCAATTTTATTTTCAAGCGTACATAGTGGCCTAGCAGGTCCCAAAAAAAAGGAAGCTTGGCAGCATTTTACAGATGCAGTTAATGGAGTTTCATCTGTTTCAAACAGTCCCAGAAGTGAGAAGAAAATGGTTCGACATTAAGCTTGACAGCAAAAAACGAATTAGTTCACTTCGGAAAAATCGGATTCAAACTGGAGAAGGACCGCCATCGAGCACCAGATCTTCTATTACTGGCTCTTATTATAAAAGTAAAAAGAAAAAACGTATGTAATTACTATATAAAATATTTTTTTCAAAATGCTGTTTAAATATGTACCCGATTAAGGTGAATTAATATGCAGCCTTATTAATGAGCAAAACGTTCGGATGTTAAGCGCACCATTTACGCGTGGCTGGGAGCAGGTGTAGATTTCTTGCGTACCAACTAACATTTGGAAAATGCTGTGGTGACCCACAAATAACACTGAGAGACATTCACCAATTCACCTAGGGAATATATCTTTAAGAGAGGGGGAAGTTTTTTAGCAGTTTCGATGTAATGTTGTTGTGTCTATCTCACTGCTGTTGTTCTGTATTATTGAAGTGGAGAGTAAAGCTGACTCGACACATTCCCGTCTCTTGTCTACTCCTTTTGCACTCCAGAATGCGAACATTTTAATGAATCCGAAAATTTATGCCAGAACCACTTTACACACGATTTACACAAAAATTGGTTCTCCTCGTGTTTCATGAATGAGACCCATTGTTATTTTACCTTATACTCATGTATTTGAGAAATTTCCTGATTTTTTTTTTTTTTTTTTTACTTTGAAATATGTTCTCCAAAAGTGGGTATAGCTCAGTGGTAGAGCATTTGACTGCAGATGAAGAGGTCTTCGGTTCAAATCAAAGTGCCCCCTTTGATTTGTCCTAGTGTGATCTTTGGTACTGTTATGCTAGTTTCCAACTAGCCAATCACTCCATTCATTTACCTTGTGTATTTGAGAAATTTACTGACATTTTTTTTTTACTTTGAAATATGTTCTCTGAAAGGGGGTATAGAGAATAGGAATGTGACGTCAGCGGATCCCAGTAACGCAAGGCATTGTGCGATTTTAGGACACGGAGGTTGCAAGAGAAACGTCAAATCATAGTCAAATCTGCAGTATATTTTTTGTAGACATGTACTTTTCATCAATTTACTAGTTCTTTATTTATGTTTATGTGTACGGTTAAGCACCAATATATCAAGGTAAACTCCTCGTATGTGAAAACCTGGAAATAAACCGGATTCTGATTTATTACAGAAACTAATCTAGAACATTGCAGAAACAACAAAAACAACAGCGTTTCGCCTGGAAATTACATTTAGTAAAAGTAAACAACTTAACTAAAATGTTTCGAAATGTTTTCGAAACATTTCGAAATGTTTTCGAAACACAGACTTTAACTTGCAGTGTTAATGTTGTTGGTGACAGAGAGGTGTGTCTGGTTCAAATGTGTATGCGCTCACACCACAAACAAGGTAAGAAAACACGTCAGGAAATGTTGTTTGCGGTAGCTTGTTCAGATCAGTCGACCACTCTTTGTACGGATCGAGCCCGTTAATTGCCTTTATTTTCTCTAAGTAGCGCTCCTTTGCTTCCTTGTTCAGCTTATCTCGGTAGATAACCTTGTGCTTGATCTTCGCACGGTCCATGTGTGTTTGTTTACCTTAGTTACGACAACCGTGTCCTAAAATATGGCCGCCGCTACCCAGAGTGCAATGGATCATGGCCCATTGCACTCTGGGTAGCGGCGGCCATACTTTAGTGGCGGCCATATTTTAGTAACTTCAGTCTAAACAGTCGGGTCGGAGTCCAATAAAAACGATTAAGAATCTTAAACTGAATTAATCTAATTTTAATGTCTCTTGAAACCCTCTCAATATTTTCATAGATATGATCCCACTCCTTATACGTGACATCCATTTTCAAATCTGCCGACCACGCTAACATTGTTGCATAAGATATGGTAACTGTCTGTTGGAATATCATTGCATAGAATATAGCAGCCTCATGTCCCACACCCATTATCTTAGTAGTCTGAGAGAGAAGGTTTGACTGCTGAGGTTCTATTCCTCTCCCTATAACCGTAATTAATAAATTACGTATTTGTAAATATTTCCAAAAATTATTTCTGGGCAGATTGTATTCACCAGCCAACCTTTCAAATGACTTTATATTACCCCTATCATATATATCTGCTAATGTAATAATTACTTTATTTACCCAATCTTTCCACAGAAGTGAATGTTTATTAATACGTAACTCTGGGTTATTCCAAATACATGATTTGGAATTAAGGTAAACATTGATATAAGGCTTTCGAAAACTTCTTCCATACATTACAGAGATTGGATATGATAGGGTGAGATTTTAATCCGAAGGGTATATTGCTAAACAAAACATTTACAGGTGTAAGTGGGATTAACAGGCTCCGTTCAATCTCAAACCAAGGAGGGGCTCTCTCAGGTGGCAATGTCCATTGTGCAATATGTGCAATGTGGGTCCAAATTCTTTTCTATTATTTTATCAATTTGGTGAGGAAAAAGGATGCCAAGATATTTTATACCTTCAATAGGCCACTGAAACAATCCCGCCTGAAATAAAGTTTTTGGACAATATGAAGTAAGTGGAAGGGCCTCTGACTTAGACCAGTTAACTTTATACCCTGATATCTTAGAAAACGATATAACATCCAAAAGTGCTGGGACAGAACTGGCTGGGTCTGAGGCAAGCCACAAAATGTCGTCCGCGTATAACAGAAGCTTATGTGTAGACTCATTAATCCGAACTCCATGAATATTCTGATTCATACGAATAGCAGCCGCAAGAGGCTCAAGTGCTAGACAAAAAAGCCCAAGCGATAATGCCGAGCCCTGACGGGTACATCTATGGAGTGCAAAATAAGAGGATATCAGACCATTTGTTCTCACTGCAGCTTGTGGGTCTTTATAAAGAATGTCTATCCATCTGAGAAATGTTTGACCAAATCCAAAACTTTTAAGCGTATAAACCATATACCTCCATTCCAACCTGTCAAACGCTTTCTCAGCACCAAGTGAGATAGCTGTTGTTGGGTCGTTGGAATCCCGCACTGACCACATAATATTTATAAGGCGTCTCACATTATCAGAAGAATTTCTCTGTCTAATAAAGCCCACTTGATCAGGATGAATAAGTGACCCAAGTATCTTATCCAGTCTGTTTGCAAGTATTTTAGATAAAAGTCTACAATCAACAGAAATTAAACTTATTGGGCGATAGCTTTTTCAGTCAGTCGGATCCTTTTCTTTTTTAAGTATAAGTGTAATAATTGCTTGGTTTAAGGAGGGAGGTAGATTGCCAAATTCAAATGTTTCTTTAAGCATATTTTCAAATAATGGCAATAGGTCTTTCGCATAACATTTAAAACATTTTGCTGTGAACCCGTCTGGGCCTGGAGATTTACCTGATGGTAGGGTCTTAATTGCATCCAGTATCTCCTGTGAACTAATAGGTAGATCTAAGTCTTCCTGTTGTGAGACACTCAACTTAGGAATGTTTAATTTGTTAAGAAATGATGCTATCTCTTTATCTGTAGTAGTGTTTTCAGATGTATAGAGATTTATATAGAATTTTTTGAATATATCATTTATTTCCCTTGATTTAGTTGCCAGGCTTCCATCTCCAGTTGTCACTGCAGCAATCGGCAGTTTGACCTCTTTTTGTTTAAAATGCCTGGCCAAAAATTTCCCAGCTTTATCCCCCGATTCAAAAATAGTCTGCCTAGCCCTAAATAAAAAGTATTCCGTTTTTTTTTTTTGATAATATAGTATTATATTCATATTTAAGGTGGGTCAATTCTTTTAAAATAGCTTCAGATATATTAATTTTCAATTTAGCTTCAATGTTCTTAATTCTCCTTTCTCGCCCTATGAGATTGGTAGTAGCGACCTTCTTCTTATAAGACGAATATTGAATAATATAGCCCCTTAGAAAGGCCTTCATAGCCTCCCAAGCCACTATGGCAGAGGGAGCTGTGGGGACATTGGTCTCCAAGTATAGCCTAATCTGGGCTCGGAGATCTTCCTTAAAACCCACATCATGTAATAGAGATGAATTAAACCGCCAGATCTGTGATCTTTCTGTTTCCTGATATGGAGTCATCTGTAGTCTGACCGTAGCGTGGTCTGTTAACAGAATACTATCAATCACACAGGATAGCGTGGCTGGCAGCAATGAGCAAGAAATTAAAAAAAGTCTATTCTTGAATAGACTTTATGGGCTCCTGAGTAAAAGGTATAATCTCTGTCCGTTGGGTGGTTCAGCCTCCACACATCTGCTAGACCCATAGATGCACACGTTCTCTTAACAAACAAAACAGAATCAGGCATTCTACTGTTGGTTAGCTTTTATCAAGGATTTGATCTAAGACAACATTGAAGTCTCCTCCCAGAATTATGGGATGTTGTCCAATATCATGTAGCTTACTTTCTAGGTCTATGAAAAAATGAGGATGGTCACCATTGGGTGCATATATGTTGGCCAGAATCAGCGTATGTCCTTGTATCTCTACTATTCTGCCATCCTCATCTCTAACCTCCCTCTTGAGCCTGTATTGTAGGCCTTTGTTAATTAATATGGCTACTCCTCGACTTTTAGATGATCCAGCACTATAGGACAAGTGCCCTACCCAGTCCCTACATAATTTAGCCGATTCCTGGGGGCAACAATGTGTTTCCCGTAAGAATACTAAATCTTGTTTTTTAGTTTTCAGATGTCCCATTATTTTCTTCCTCTTAATTGGGCAACCCAGGCCATTCACATTCCAAATTGAATAACATAATTTCCTCCCACTACAAGTCATAGGTATATTTATAATATATTTTACTATATGATACATGGTCATTCTTATTATGATATAGCATCCATGAAGTTGCATCGACTATACACCTTGACATAAAAAGAAAAGTCTGACACAAAGAACAATAAATCCAAAAAAACATTGTTGGAAAAAAAAAAAAAGAAAAAAAAAATAAATCTCTTAGGTCCATGACTTATGGAACAAGGGCCATCTGAAAGTCCTCTGCCCTGAGTATCATATACGAAATTGTGTTCAGATATCATATTAAGGGAACTACAGGAATTTCTATTCAAAAATAAGACATGTTGGCACCATTGGCGGCCGGCCCCGGCAATGAAAAATATAAACTTAAACTTAAATATCAGTCTCACAATTTGTGACGTATCAGATCGTAAATTTAAAATGACATAACCAAGTCCAAAACAAATCATATGACTGTAAGCTGCATATGTGCACCCCCCATCTCACATACCGTAACTGTGACTGTCCCGTGCAGATGGGTAACGTTAGCAATGTCTTGTAGTTTCAAAGCATCTGGATGCGCTCTGATCACATAGCGTGCTGACACAGTGCCAGACATGTACCTCAAAGCCTCTCGATGTATTCCATTGCTTTGTTCGGGTCATCAAACACTCGAGGATTCTGTCCACTAATGAAGATCTTCAGACGTGCAGGATACAGCATACCGAATTTGATCTTGCGTTCATAGAGTGCTCTCTTGCAACGTGAAAATGCTTCTCGTTTTCTTTGTGTCTCCCTCGAATAATCCGGGAAAATCATAACTTGTTTGGCATTCCACGTCAGACGTTTCTTTTCCCGTGCTGCTTCCAGGATGGCCTGGCAATCTTTGTATCGTAGTAAACGCGCCAGGATCGTTCGACCATGATTCTTGTCCCCCGCTTCCAGGCGTGTCCCAATCCTGTGAGCACGGTCCATCTCAATTCCCGCCGGGGTTGGATCAATGCCAAGTGTCGCTGAGATGAACTCATTCAGAAACGCAGTAACATTATTCTTATCGCCCCCCTCCGGTATCCCAACGAATCTGAGATTATTGCGTCGGTATCTATCTTCGGCTGTGGCCAGTCTATCTTTCAATAGTTGAATGTCCTCTTTGGTAGCTGCCGCCGGTCTTGCATTTATTTTGGCTTGCTCGTCCTCTAATTGACTCACTCAATCTTCAACCTCCATTATACGTGTAATTAGGGAGGAAAGCTTTGTATCTACGGAACTCAGAGACCGACGAATTTCTTTAAGATCCGCCGTTTCTTCTAGTATCTTGCTCAGCATACCGTGAATCTGAGTCATATCTGGCTGAACGGGCTCCGTAGCAATGCTAACTGGAGTGGTAGCTACTACTCCCTTCGTGCACATGTTGAGCTGAGTCTGTGCGGCCGAGCGAAGTTTTCTTTGTTCAGTATTACATTTTTGTGCGCACTCATCGGGACACTCTTGACTGAGCGGCACAGACACAACCTCAGGAGGAACATCACCACGGCACCACACATTTCCACCTGCTAAATCGTTGCCAAGGAGAAACGTGACACCGGGGACTGGCAAAAAGTCTTGAAGGCCAACAACCACATCACCAGACACCAAATCTGAATCAAGATGCACATGATGAAAGGGAACATCGAGAAAACCCATCTCGATCCCTCGAACCAGGACACTACTACCTGTTGCAGTCTTCTCAGAGAACGGCAACAAACCACGGAGGAGGAGCGACTGCGCAGCGCCCGTATCCCGCAAGATGCGTACAGCGACAGCTCCCTCGCCAGGCACAGATACGGTTCCATTCGTCAGAAAGGGCTCGTACATGGACTGGGCTTTCTCCGATTTTAACTCATCATGGAGGACAGGTGCAACCTTCGGAGAAGAGTTAACAAGACCCATTGACTTCGTGGCTTGTTTTTTCTTTAATACTAAACAGTTGGCGATGATACGACCAGATTTTTTACAATAAAAACAGTGTCTATCCTCTTGTTTTATTGCACTTTTTTTCATGTCTATTTCAGAGGAGGTCACAGGGGAATTAACTTTTAAGCGAGAACGTTCCCTGCCAACGTTATGCGTCAAAACGTATTCATCAGCAAGGATAGCAGCTTCAGATATCGACTTTGCCTTCTGCTCAGTTAGATAAGTGGCGACTGCGGTTGGCAGACAGTTCTTAAATTCTTCCAAAAGAATTAATTCCCGTAACTTCTCCTGACTATCAACCTGTTGCGATGAGCACCAAAGATCAAAAGGGGCCTCTTTATCTCGACCAAATTCAACAAAAGTTTGACGCTCAGTTTTTTTAAAGTTCCTGAACTTCTGTCGGTATGCTTCAGGGATCAGCTGATAGCACCAATGATCAAAAAGGGCCTCTTTATCTCGACCAAATTCAACAAAAGTTTGACGCTCAGTTTTTTTTAAGTTCCTGAACTTCTGTCGGTATGCTTCAGGGATCAGCTGATAGCAACTCAGAACTGATGCTTTCACTACATCATAGTCACTGCTCTGTTCTATTGTTAACGACGAGTAAGCTTCCTGTGCCTTACCCACGAAAACGCATTGCAGGAGGAATGCCCACGCAGTTCTCGGCCAGTTTAAGTTGGTCGCGACACGCTCAAAGTGTGGAAAATATTTTTCCACATCTCTTTCCACAAAAGGTGGCACAAGACAGATGTGGGGAGCGATATCAAACGAATTAGGGTCAGAAGGAGCGACACCTTCCCTCTGGGCTTCAAGTTCTAACTTCCTCAACGCTAGTCGATTTTCAAGTTCATGCTCATGGACTTGTGCTTGCATGCGCTCACGCTCATACTCAATTTCTTTCTCCTTAATATCTAACTCCCTCAAACGAAGCTGCAGCTGTAATGTTTCCACCGCCACGGGAGATGGTTTCTCTGTAGAAAAAATGCCCTTACTCTGAAAAGCAGTTTGTAAAGCGGTTCTAACGGTCTCTTTACTATGTTTCTCAGCAGAAGTGAGCTCAACCTCATAAGTTGCAGCCAAATTTAACAACTGTTCTTTAGAAAACTTTAAAAGTAATTCCGTAGAGGGTTCCTTAACAAATGCTTCCTCTGTTGCCATTCTAAATGCGAAAAGGCACTTAAATCAAACCAAAATCATGTACTGTAACAATAAATAAATAAATAACTCACCAAAGCAGGTTAAACTGCGACTAAACTACAATGTAGTAGTTGTCTAAAGTGGTCCAACAAAAAGCACAATACAGGCTACAAACGACCACAAATTCTAATGTCCACCCCTAAATTTACTACTCAATACGCTAGTACAACCTTAATAGGCTACACCAGCGCTCACTCAAATAGGCGATATGCCAATAGATAACACAAGCTATACAACTTAACTAAAGAGTATTCTGATAAGCAAAAATGTTGTCCAGCTACTCTAACTAACTACATACAAAACCAGAAAAAAAATCCTAAATATCTACGAAATCTTCAGTGGCATACTCAGCTCGAGACTTCCCACCGAGCCCCCTCCTGAGATATCCACCAAAATATAAAATAAACAGCCGACTAATCAAAAAAAAAAAGACAATCATAATTGTGCACCAGAACACTCACCAAAATGTTGTAGCTTTCAAAAGTTCCGCAAGTAACACCAACTTATACACTAAAGTCCGATTTAAAAGTATTGATCCCGGACGAGCCCCCAATATGTTACGGGCGGACGGACACCACCCTTACCATAGAGGAGAGATGCACACAGGCCAGCTCGTGTCAAAAATAGGGATATGTTTATTTAGTAGGTTGGTTAACAGATACCGGGTAGCTTCACAAAACCCAAGCAGGTTAGTTACAAAGGCGGAACGCTTCGGATTCCCGGGTGGACAGCAAAACTCCTACAGCAAACAGCACGGCAGTCAACTCCGTTCTCAGGCTCTGTGTGCGCACACAGGTGTGGTTCCAGAAAACTTTTGTAGCTCGAGGATGTGGCTGCAGCACAGGTGTAGCTCATCTGCAATTAAGAGCAAGGAAACTCAGACTCTCAAACACGTGTAGAAATACACAGCGGGCTGGGGAACGTAACATAAGTGAAGAAAATTCCCTAGAGGAAGAGTGAGAAAGACTGGCAGAAACGAGAGTGAAAGCCCGCTGTAGGATTCGTATGATTCACTGGAGAAAAGTTAAGTGCACCCTTTTATGATTCACTTCTAGAGAAAACCACTTGTAAAGATTTGCTATCACCAGTGTACGACTAACCTGTGTTTGTGGGAAGTGTGTGTCATCCTGTTGACAGAGTGAGAATAGTAACAGTGACGGCTGGGGAGATCGCCAAATTCATGTCCATTCTCTGAGATCGTTAGTTCTTGGATCATCCATCCTATGAAGAGAGAGAGGTGAGTTGATTAATTGCTGTGATGATAGAGTGAGTTTGCAGTGTCTGAAAGAGTGGAATAAACACGTGTGAAGATTTGCAAGAGTGATTTATGCGATGGATGAGATTGACCCATAACTTTGAAGATTCTTTCAAACTGATCTGTTCTCCTGCCTGTGCTCAAGTATATCAGAGCTGCTGAACTGAGTATTTCCTTCTGCTGTTGTCCAGTCCTGTGAGCGCAGAATGCAGAGTTAATGTTGACATCTTCGTCTGTGCTGAAGTATATCGGAGCTGCTGAACTGAGTATTTCCTCCTGCTGTTATCCATCCCTGTGAGTACACAATACAGAGTGAACATTGACATCTTCGTCTGTCCCCTCAGCTGTGTCCAGGTTTCTGAGATTGTGTGCATGGTGCGGAGGAGAAAAGCTCAATGCACCTTTATCTCCACCGTCCACGAGCACTGTCTCCCACACTAAAGAAAGTCCAGTCCCACTATTCCTCCCAACGACGCCATTCTATTACACACAGAACGAGAGCGAAGGCTGGTAAAGTACCCCGTTTCTGCTTCCCTCACTACCGACCGTCTCACCGTCAAATTCTGTTCCTTACAGGACGAAGGGAAGTCACTCTCTGTCTCACGAGTAGGGTTGGGTATCGGTTGGGTTTTATCCGATACCAGTACCTACTCTGTATTTTTTTAAACGGTTCCGGGGCCTAAACGGTTCTTGAAACGGTACTTAAGAAAACGAAACCGCACACACTTTGTCAAAAAAAATAATAATACCCCTTTATTTACAGGGCCAAACTGGACACAATATTAACTTACAATATAAATACAAGTAACATTTGGTAATAATAAATAAACCAATATAAAATAAAAGTTCATATTTACATAATATCAAATAAAACAATATTATATTAAACAATGTAATTATACTGGAGATAAATAGAGATTACTACCAAGGTAATATAATATCGACATGGCTACAGGTTTCCATGTTTTGTCTGCTTTAATTAAGTTATCTTGTCACTTACTATTTAAGCTCTTAGCCAGTTTGATATTTCGTTCCCACTGCGTCTTATAAGCAGCTTTGAGTATATGAAAGAGAACGTCTCTGTGTAACCCATGCTCTCTGAATAGGGAACGAGACGCTGCGTTCGCTGCCAAATATCTCGTGCTGCCGACAAGCTTCCTTTTTTGGCAGAGAACTCTGAGGAGCAGATGATGCGCGCGCTAATATAATATGACGACGTGAGCGTCAACACGGCACGAATGGTGATTCTTCTATATCCATAGACAATCGTTATTCTGACACGTAATTTTACACGTGAAATGCCAAACATTTCACGTGTACATTTCACGTGTGTTTAATCTCCTCGCTATCAGCAGACGTTCCGGGAGTCTCCCGCATATTGATAACTGCTCCCGGATGATCGCAAATTAGTTCAAATCTCCCGGAATCTAAGACAAAGAGAAGTCACTGTCTGTCCCACGAGCTTATGCGACGAGTCTGTTGACGAGGAAAGTCCTGGCCTGCCCCACGAGTCCACCCAGGGAGGGAGGTACTTACCTGAAGATCGGAACCATACCTACCAGGAATCCCTCCTCCTCATCCCTGTCTCTATCCCCTTTTAAATGTAATAAAAACGTACCTTTTAACCCCACTTCGGTTGTCCGCCTCTTGGTGTCCTCTGGTGTCTGCTCCTCCAGAGTGTGGTAAATAACCCTTGGCCTTAACCCCGGTGACATATGGACAAAGGATTACATGAAAGGAATGGATTAAATAAGGAGTTTAGAAGACAGCAAAAAAGCAGGAACAGAATGGAATATCTAAAAGAAGCAACAGTGGTCATGGATACTGGGCAATAAGGATATTGTTGAGGATTTTATCAAAGGAGTAACAGAGAAAGTGGACGTTGGAAAATTACTGGCAGTGAGGCCTAAACATGGCTTTAAGTATGAACTGACAATGACTGGTGTTGATGTCTGTGATATATTAATGGTTTGGAAATTAAAGCACAACTCTGCGAAGTAAGGAGGTAAGAGGCAAAAGAATTTACAGTTTCTTTCCTTCACCTGCCTGCGTATGTTGAGGATAAAACAATTGAGGACAAACTGAAAGCATGGGTTGTCACACCCATAGCAAAACTGAAGAGGAGGCTATATCCGAGGACATCGATTGCAGACGGCACAAGGAATGTCAAAGCCACTAGATGGTGCTCGACATGTAATTTTCACGTCCAGCGTCCCCAGAGGCCACAAGCTCCGCAGCACTTTCGCAAATTAAAGTCAACAAACAGTCAACCGGTCAGCCTCCCGTGTCTTTAGATTGTGTGTGCTTGTGCTTTTACTGTCTATAGTGCTTGCAGTGTATGAGGCGGGCCGGGCAACCTTGCCGCGCTTGATTCCCTCATAGCAGCCGGCTGAGAGAGAGCAAGCGGGGTGATCCCCGTGGGGATTATCATGTCTGTGAGTGAATGTGGGACAGCGGACACATTCACTGCACTGAAAACACCGTCGGCCAGAGCTGACTGTAACGTTATGTGTGTTGGTTTATTTTTACAGAAACCGTGGGACATGTGGTGTGTAATGTTAGTGTTGTGGGTACTACTGAGTCGTGGGCACGTTCACTACATTTAATGTAACGTTAACGTTATATTTGACATGAGCCGATTTTATTAGTGCGAGCCCTGCACTGAGGCGGGCTGTGTTTGTGTGTAGAAATGAACACTGGGCTGTGTGCATTTTATTACACTCATAACACCATCGGCTGTGGCCGGAATACCAGAAAATACTACACTGCTTATATGAATTTATCTGGGTTACCTTAGAAACGGCATTTGTGTGCAGGCAAGCGTCCGCATCGGTCGAGCACTCTTCCTCCTCCGTTAGCTCACGCCAGCGAGCGAAGCGAAAGCTGGACCAATGTGTTAATCCTCGTCCTGGCTTTTAATTTGTTACTCTCCCCTTTTCTTTTAATTTGTTACTCTCCCCTTTTCTTTTAATTTGTTACTCTCCCCTTTTCTTTTTTAGTTTCCTCTGATAAAACCGTTGCCTTCTTCCTTGTAGCTGTTGTTCGGCATGACGAAAACATACAGACGGCAATCAAACGCGAGTTGAGCACTAACGTTAGATTCTGAGGAAGTTGTGGGTGGTGGGGGAAGTGACGTATGCCGTAAAGCGGTCGAATTTTGTAGTTCTTTTTGTGCTCGGGTTCCTATACCCGAAACCCGAAGATACAAAGTGCAAGTAAAAGCGATACAGACACCTCCAGGAGACGGCAGACCTCATTCAACCTATTGTAAGTCGATCTACCATCTCAATGGGTTTTGGTAATATATTATAAAGGTTGAAGAGTTCCACAGTGTGGCTTTAAAAAATATATTAAAGGGGTGATGAACTGAGAAATCTAATTTTCCTTGAGCTTTTGACATCTAAGAGGTCATCATATTATAAGAATATCCTGTAAGTTTCAGAACTGAAACGTCCTTGTTAGTCCAATAAAAGCTTTTATTGACACCAGGCTCAGCAAACGACTCGTTTTTCAAAGTGGGGAACTGTGATGTCAAAAAGGAAAAAACACCACCCCCACAGAAGATGATCAACGCCTACTTCAACACGGCCGGTTTAGAACCGCCCGCTGATTCGCACATTACACACATAGCTAAATAATATAGGCCTACCAGAGTGAAACTCATTATAATATGCAAAACTGTTATCCACTCACAGCAGTGGGTGTTTACTTTCAAGTCTTCAATGCGAGACGCCCATAAAAACCGAGCGTTTTTGAGCTGGGATCAAAACTAGAAAATAGCCTATTACTTATTCATTTGAATGTTTTTTAATGTAAAAACCAAGCGAACGTCATAAGTTGACCTCAGACAACAATATAAAAAAATGAAAAAGCCAGTTCATGACCCCTTTAATTTAATTAAACTGCATGACTGCAGACCAAGAGGTCCCCGGTTCAAATCCAGGTGCTCCTTTATCTTGTCCAAATCTGAATGTGGTCTTTGGTCCTGTTATGCTAGTCAAACACTACTTGACGGGTTCAAACTGTTTTTTTTTTTTTTTTTTTTTTTTTTTTTGGTTTTTGGCCATCTTTAGCAAATCCCAAAAGATTTATCTGATCCTATAGGCTAAAATCTGAAGTCTTTCTTCGTTATTTTGACACGTTCACCAGTTACGTCTGACGAAATTCTGGTCGTTTTTAAATCTTATGTCAGAAGATTTGACTCGCAGTCCTGCAGTGTGAATTATTGTATGTGTCAAATTTTCTGTTTTTCAAGAAAAGCATGACCAAAATTAACATTAAAGATTTCTTTGTAGCCACCATTCAATCCTGTGTGTAATGCAGCTCACTGTGAACGTACATATTATTGATTGATGATGTAAAACTCCAGACAAGTTTTCTTGCATGCGTTCTTTTTAGCGTCTTTTGACTGTCGTGTCTGACATTAATGACTGAGATATTACAGTGTAACATGGCTTACATCGGGAATCATGTTCATACAGTCTAACAAGAAACAATTGTAAAGGACTATTATAAAACATACAGTGTGCACCCAGCTTTAGTTAAGGAAACAAGTTAATTTTATTATATTTTTCAAATAAAAGGTTTTAAGAGGTATTGAACAGTCATTGTAGGTATAGTTCAGTGGTTTGAATGCAGATAAAGAGGTCCTAGTTCAAATCTATTAGATCAAGAGTCATGATTCTTGTATGCTGTTAGGTACTGTATGATATGAACATGTATTTTCGCCCACAGGACTGCCGCATACTGGATATTTTTCCCTTTTCACACCATTCTTTGTAAACCCTAGAAATGGTTGTGCGTGAAAATACCAGTAACTGAGCAGATTGTGAAATACTCAGACCGGCCCGTCTTACACCAACAACCATGCCACGCTCAAAATTGCTTAAATCACCTTTCTTTCCCATTCTGACATTCAGTTTGGAGTTCAGGAGATTGTCTTGACCAGGACCACACCCCTAAATGCATTGAAGCAACTGTCATGAGATTGGTTGATTAGATCATTGCATTAATGAGAAATTGAACAGGTGTTCATACGGTGAGTGTGAGTGTATATGAACATGTATGTCCAAAAGATTGTAAGTTTGATCATATTAAAAAAAAAAAGATATGTTGTGTTTTTTATGCAAATTATACGTCATTTCATTATGCACCATTTGCCCATGTTAACAAACAATTCCAAAAAAAAAAAAAAGAAAAAAAAAAAAAAACTTGTAATACATTTTTTGTTTGTCTTCTTGATGTCAGTAATTTTCATGGGCATATCTAAAAGTTAAAAATGTTACCCTTTCACAGTATGAAAAGGGAATATTTGGGTCTTTTTCGAAAATTTCCCCTAATGGGATTCTTTTTTATTTTTTGTGCCTTACTCAGGACATATTGAGGATACAAAATCAGTTGAATTTGCTTCTGTTGCAATTTGTTCTAGGTTGACCCCCATCTTGGCTTAAAGACTAATAGCCTATTCGAAATTAGAAAATATATTCGAAATATATTTTTAACAAAAATAATTACACCAGTAGATATGCAAGCCGCATTCTCTTCATCTTTTGGTTTAAATAGCTTACATAATTTGAGAATTTGACTCTCAAATAAAAACAAACGAACAAAAAATGAGCTGACTACTGTGGTAGTACATTATACTGTCTCATGTATGCATAGAAGCGAAATGATGATAAGAAAGTATCTCTAAACGTCGAAATGACACCGGTTAAAGCAAAGAATCCTATTGGCCGAGAGAAAGGGATACGTTTCTCGATTGGTCCATCGCCCCCACCGCTTTGACTGACTCCGTCCTTTCTGTTCATCAAGTTTGGTTGAGTTGTTTGAGAGTTCATGTCAGACTTAAAGAAGCGTGAAAAACTCGCGCCTTCACACACATTATGAGCGGTGAGTTCATTTTATCCTATCTGAGTGTGTTCATCCGCTTTAATCATCATGCAGGACTACTGTTACTTGTTGGATTTTAATGCGATATTTATGTTGTCAAACACTGACATCGATTCGCCCAAAACACTAAATCATGTTGTTCGTAAGTGATCGTAAACAGCAACGGTCACCTCGTAATAGCTAACGTTAACGTTAATAGGAGCCATCTGAATGAGTTCGTCGTGAATTTGTTTGATTTTGTTTTTGTTTGTTTTTTTCTAGAGTGAGTGACCGTAATCTTGAGCTTGTTTGCTAAGTTTGGAAGTTGAGTTGATCATTACAGCGACCTACATTGAGTTATATAACACGACCGATGATAAACAACGCTTAAAAGATCACGAAAGCTTGCGAATGGACGTTAGCGATTATGATGACGATGTTGATGACGATTTGGCGAATGATGAGTATTAAAGTTGTTTTAGTAAAGGAATATGGCCACTGGACGCGTGTCAGGACTCGTCGGCTAACTCATCGGATGATCCGTGAACACACTAGATAAAGACATCCAGCTTTGATGAGTTTGCACTGAGTTTGTTTATGTTGACTGTGTGTCAGATCAACAGCAGAATCAAATGGCCGCGCTGGTGGAGAACGACACGAGCTTCATTCAGAAGAGAAACTCCAGCACGTCTCAAGTAAGTGCTCAAGTTTGCCCTCGTGTAAGTTATTTCACAGCGTTATAACTGTTCACTTTGGAGTCAGCTGTGTTTGCTCGCTTGTTATAAATGTGCCTGTCCTCTATATCATGCAGTTTGTAAAGTTTGTAAATGAAGGCAGGTCTGATTGTGAAGTAATGCATTTCTGCCACTTCCTGCTGTGAAGGTTCACGGTGGATTGTGGGAGGGAAATGGGTGGATCAGGAAGAGAATCTACTTTTAAAACTGTCACTGAAAGTAAAACAAAAGCAATGCTTCTGCTCTGTGATTGGAGGTGAGATCAGGGACCCGTTCTTGGTACGTTGCTTTGAGACATCCAAGATAATATCATCGTGCTCATCATGATCCGGCTAATTGGGTTCTTCGAACACTCCTGCCGGTTATGATTAGTATAACGTTAGCTGGATTGAGTCATCTGAGATAACTGCGCGTTCTCGCGTTGGTTTAAAAGGGGACATGTATCAATAGCAGAAACAGTGATCAGCAACACTGCTATTGGCTGTTCAGCATGGCCAAAGAACACGCCCAGTTTTTCTCCCAAGCAGAGCAAGCGCTTTTAATGGAAGGTTATACCGAATTTCAGTCTTTAATTAAAATGCCAGGGAACACCTCAAGGCGTGCAAAAGCCAGGAGAGAGTGCTGGCAAAAGTAGAAGACAAATTAAATGCGTTTGTGGTGGCCATGTTAGATGTTTTAATAACTTATTATTATTTTATTTTCATAATTTCATAATTACTTTGTTCATTGTAATGTCAGAGTCACCACACTATAATAATGGACATGGTGAAAGTGAAGTACAATTTAATTGATGGCCTTTAATTGATTTATACTTGCCTATGCCTATTATTTCTGACAGGAGTCCACATGTACAGAAAGGCCTACAGAACAGTCTGCACACAGCAGTCATACAGGGGTGGGCAGTGTAGGGACAACTTTTCCTTTTTATTTGTTGCACGAGGCATGTTTGACACAAACGACACAGGATGAAATGCGTTCCCTAAATGAGTCTTCAACAGAAAATAGAGTATTTTGAAAACTAAAATCAGGGGGAGAAATATAACTTGACTAAGAAAAAAAATGCACTAGAAATTTCAGAGTAAAATACACTATAACACAGAGTACTATTGCTGACCTTGCATAATATCTCTTTTAAAAAGATGACTGAATAACTGGCTTTTATTTAGAACTATTGAAATAAAACTCTAAGCAAACAGAGTTTTGCAAATTTGTCTTGTCTTTTATTTTAGGCTTAATTATACTTTTTTTGTTTTTCTTTTTCTGATGTTGGCAATGTTGTGTAATCTGGCACATGCAATGTCAGAGGCCCTGTCAGGTGCAACCCTCAGGCTTTTTCAGACCCTGAAATCTTCCTGAAATCTAGTTGGCCAAAGGTCATTTCATTGTGTGCCCTTGTCCTAGAGCTGCATTGTAACTGGTCTGGGGTTTGGGTCAGGGAATGGGGACATAAAACACCTGTCTCCATGCAGGATCCTGTTGTAATCACCTGTATAATGGAAAAATGCAGTTCTCAGCATAAAGCCCCTTTCACACAGCGCGTTGATCCCGGGAAA
Source organism: Pimephales promelas (assembly GCF_016745375.1). Next base: position 15,233,794 of record NW_024121211.1, on the reverse strand, counting down.
TTGCCAGAACGCCTTCTGTGTGAACGCAAACACGACCCGGGATTGATACCAGGACTGATCCCGGGTTGGGGATCTAGTAACATTGCTGGGATCAGTCCCGGAACACGCGCTGTGTGAACAAAAGCCAGGACCAATGCCGTAAAGGGTGTGTCATTGTGATGACGCTCGTGCCATCGCGCGACTCTGTTGCTCTTAGAAGAAAGTTTGTGTTCGTCATCAACAAAGAAAGGACGAACAAATACCTGCAAACTGGAGCGAAACAGAGACCAGGAGCTCCTCACTAGTGAGATCGCTCACCAGCTTTGTGGAACGGTATGAGCGTGTACATGTTTTCAACGCGTCCGTTATACGCCTCATCCTGACGTCATGTGTCTTCCCGGGATTTTCAACTACCTAATATTGATATAATATTGATCTGTTTGATCTTCAGAAATGCGCTCTCCTCTCTGGAGGAAATATCACCACTCCGCTCACATTCTCTGGTGTGAGACAATGTGCATCTCCTGTTTTCTAATAGTTGATTGACAGCTTTTAGATGCATTATTGGAATCGACACTCTCTGGTTGAACGTGTCACCATGTGTGATGCCGTCTGAGCCTTGTCTCTAATTAGTCACGCGGTAATACCATATACCGCGGTAAAATAGGGAGGAGGTTTGACGGTATCAAAATTTGGATACCGCCCAAGCCTACTACTGATGCAGCCTCTGCAGTGCAGAAAAAATTGATTTGTTGATGCCGATTTCAATTAATTGGCAAGCAACACGCTTATTAAGGCTGTGGGATCGTGATAGTATTTTTTTTATATCCCTAATGTCTTATTCAAACAAAATTTATGGATTTTTTTATTTTATTTCTTTTTTTTTTTGTTAAAAAAAAAGTTTGCAATCAAATAAGCTACCTACACTGCATAAAGAATCTCTTATTTAAATGGTTTCTCCACTATTTGTGTACGTGCAGAACTCAATGAGTTTGTGCTGCACCAAAACTCCAGCAGTTTGAGTGGATTCTGACTTCATGTACTCAACAGACAAGTTTTATAAATGTTCGTTGTTGGACTTCAATTTTACCTTGAATTCTTCTTGTTTGAATGTCATTATGATAACGATTATTTTACATTTACAGGTAAAAGAAACAACAATAACATGTTTTCTGCATACAGAATGTTCTTCCTCTGAACATACAACCTTAACACTTGTTTCTTTGCTTTTTGTTTCTCTTTGTCAAAAATTATAGATGCAAATGATATATACCTTCATACCGCCCAGCTCTACATACATGGTTACAACATTTTATTTGTAATTATTGAAGTTCTGTTATTTAAAAAAAAAAAAAAGCTTGAGATGATGATAATATGAATGCATTGTAAATGTATAAATAAACTGAACTAGGTGACTTTGATTTAAAAAAAAAAACATTTTTAAACGGGCAGTAACAATGATCTCCTAAATGGCTCAAAAGCATGTTTACCTCCCCAGGACTCGCAGCAGCCTTCACCTTTAGCGCTGTTAGCAGCCACCTGCAGTCGGATTGATGAAAATGACACTGTGGAACAACAGACACGGCAAAGCCAGGCACAGGACACACAGATCGAGCTCCAGCACCCTCATCTGTCACATGCCTCCAACGGCTGGCACATCATACCCGCAAGCTCTCAGCCTGCCACAAGCGCAACCTCTCCCTCGGAGGACAAAAGCAGACAGACTGGAGCTGTGGTGCAACCCCAGTACGTGATGGCGTCCTCACAAAACCTACAAAGTCAACAGGTGCTCACTGCCCTCTCTGGTGTGATGCCAAATATCCAGTATCAGGTGATCCCACAGTTTCAGACTGTAGATGGACAGCAGCTCCAGTTTGCTCAGACAGCTCAGGATGCGTCAAACCCAGCATCTGGGCAGTTTCAGCTCGTGTCCTCGCCTAATGGTAACCAGCAGCTCATCGCTGCCCCAGCTAACCGAGGTACTGGTGCTGGAAACATATTAACCGTCCCGGGCCTTTTCCAGCAAGCAATACCTCTGCAGAACATCAGTCTGGGTGGGGCTGTGCTTCCCAATCAGACACAGTTCCTCACCAACATGCCTGTTCCTCTGAATGCTAACATCACTCTTCTCCCGGTTAGCTCTGGTACACCTGTCGGACCTGGAGGTGATCCGAACGCTGGAGGAAATTTAGGAACATCTCAACAGCTTCTCCAGTGCACGTCGTCTACAACTCCAGTGGAGTATTGCACTACTTCTACCAGCACACGAACGGCCACGTCAGGCATCGTAACACTAACCCAGAGTAGCAAAGGAGACGCGGGAAAGCCCTTCCAGAACACGTCCGCCGCATCTGATAATCGGGACGGGCAGAAACAGTGTCAGGCACAGATCCTCATTCAGCCACAGCAGGTCCTGCAGACCGTTCAGCCCGGCTCGGTCTCGGCCGGAGGTCAGATGTTCGCAACACAGACTTTGTCTCAGGATGGAGTGCAAAATGTTCAGATCCAGACCATCGCAAACGGAAGCCCCATCCTGATCCGTACCGTGGGTCCGAATGGCCAGGTTAGCTGGCAGACCCTTCAGTTGCAGAGCCCCGCTAACGCCCAGATCACACTGGCTCAGGCTGGCGCACCAGGAACCATGCAGCTCTCTGGTCTTCAGACCATCAACTTGAACACGCTTGGCAGTGCAGGACTGATGCATCAGCTGCAAGGGGTTCCCATCACCATCTCCAATACAACAGGTTAGTCTGCTTTGCTTTTATTCGATTCTTTTTAGGGCTGCACGATTAATCGCAATGAAACCGCACACGATTTGGCGAAGGATGCGATTTATTTTATGCACAGCTTGTCCGTGTAGTACAGCTGATCAGTAGTAAATGCTGCTCCATCTGAACCCCAGAGGTCGTCTCACACACACACATATGCCAAATCATCTGAACACCAGAGGGCGTCTCTCTCTCTCACACGGCTCACACACACACACACACACCAAATTTGCCCCGCAGAAGTACAATAGTGCACATCATTCCATGAAATCTCTGTGGGCATCGTACTAGCGCAGAAGATATAAATGCTTCAATTTATTTACTAAATGTTGTCTTGTTGGACAAAGAGGTTCATAAATGCGTCTTATGTTTTGAAAGATGTTTGACGCGTGATGCTTGTGTAAATGCACATTATAAGTGACTCAAACTCGCAGTGCTTTCAGATGGAGCAGCGTTTTACAGAGCCGTACGTCACTGACTAGCTGAGCATAAAAAAATAATCGCAATCACATGAAATCGCACTTTGGATTGCAAACCGATTTGGATTAAACTCGTGCAGCCCTAATTCTTATGACAGGAACGCTGAGTGTCATTAAAATATTACATTTCATTAAAAAGTCTAATATACAATTATAAAAAAGCTAATTTGAAATAAGACATAAATAATGTGTTAATTAAAATGTGGTTTCGGTTTTCAGCCAAGTGCATCCAAAATTTTTCGTTTCGACCCAGAATGTTTTATTTTTCATTTAGGGGTGCAGCCTAGCAGAGGTCATGTTAGACTTCCGCTTTGTCCGTCATTTTGACGTACAGTAATCTGTTGTTACCAGTCATTTTAATTTTCATATTTTAATGATTATAAGAAATTGAATAGGCTCTGTTCACATTTTCAGTTTTATTCACAAACTTACAGGACAATAGGGTAGATTATGCATTTATTTATTTATTAAGAGAAAGTTGAACAGAGACTGTGGGTTTTCAGGTTCCATTTTGAATGTTTGTCCAATAAATAGCAAAAAGGTTTTTGATTGTTACTTTTGATACGAAACAAAGTCCCAGCTTTTAAATTCTGTCAATTTCATCACAAAATTCAAACAATACCATTGTGGCGGTAATGTGGTGTGAGATATCACTTTGGCACCTCAGTTCAAGCGAAGCAGAACGCAAGTATCCTTTCCTTTTTACTACGTTATAGAACAAAAAAAAACATGAATGTACATCAGAAAATACATTGAAGTTTAACTTGCCGAAATCCGTATCATGTCTCTTGTGTAGAGTTTCAGCCGAAGAAAGACGTCAATAAACAGTGTGTAAACAATGTCTCACAACTCAGAAAAGCCGTTCGCTGTGTTTGTCATGTGTAGAGGTGTAATTTTTGCCGTTTGTTCCGCAGGTGAGGTGAGTGGTGCGGGTGGAGACGGTCTGGAGGACAACAATGTGATGGATGAGAATGTGGAGGGCAGCCCAACCGCCACCAGCAGACGCACGCGCAGGGAAGCCTGCACCTGCCCGTACTGCAAAGACGGAGAGGGACGGTACGGCTCAAGCTAACACAATACTTTTATAACATCAAAGGCTTGTTCGCTTGCTCAAAGTTTCAACATCCACTCCAATGGACCCTTCACTGGGAGTTTGATTGACAGGCAATCTGACTTATCATAATCGGCCATTTTTGTCTGACAAAGCAGTCACAGGGTTCCCGCAGATCCTTAAAAAAGCCTTAAAGTCTTAAATTCGATTTTTTTTTTTTTAATAAGACCATAAAAAGTCTTATTTTTTCTTATGCAATGTCTTAAATTTTACTTTTAAGTCAAATGACACTTCGACTTAGTTATATCTAAATGTGTTCCAAATTAAAACTGTCTAATTTGCGTACATATAATCTTTTTATTATTCTATCTTTGTGGATTTGCTTGTTCGCGTGACAATTCGCATCACATTCGCGGCAGAATAACGTCTGTGTCCACCTGCACGCGAAAGAAGAAGAAAGTTGGGAAATGTCAGTTCAGTCGTAAGTTAAAGGGTTAGTTCACCCAAAAATGAAAATTAAGTCATTAATTACTCACCCCCATGCTGTACCAACCCCGTAAGACCTTCGATCATCTTCGGAACACAAATGAAGATATTTTTGATTAAATTTGAGAGCTGTATAACTACCACATAGGCTCCTAAGATAATGACACTTGACAGCCCAGAAAGTCAATGAAGAAAATGTTTAAATATTCCAAGTGACTACAGTGGCTCAACTATATGTTTATCAAGCGACAAGAATACTTTTTGTGCGAAAAAAACAAACAAAAATAACGACTTCATTCGACTATTCCTTTTCTTCCTTGTTGGCCTGAAACGAGACTTCAATAGATTTCCACGACGCATGCGTGAGAATTGCGATCTCCTTCAACTACTTCAGTTCAGTTCTCGCGCATGCGTCGTGGAAATGTAAAGTTTGTAATGTAATGTAGTGTTGAAATGTAGTTTCAAATGTAAAGTAAAACGTTAAAATTAGAAATCATTTCATATTTAAATATTGAATATTGATTTAAAAAAAAAATCTCATAGCTTTATTTAAGGTGGCAAATATTGCACATTAATTAATCATTTCTGTCACTGCTGTGAACCGACCACTGCATAGAATATTAAAAATATGAATATCTTCGCGAGTCTGCTGTCAATCACAGGCCTAAACCAGCCATGGCACCAGCACAAAAACACAATCAGTAAAATATCATCTAATTATTATCAACAAAACGTTGAAAATATCGAGATATCTTTTTGTCAATATTGCACTCCCCTAATGTATGGTATTAATTTTGATTTCTTTAGGTCTTAAAGAGGTCTTAAAAAGCCTTAAATTCCTTTTTAAAAAGTGTGCAGGAACCCTGAGTGAGGAGAGTTTGTAGATTAACATTGGAGGATTTGAACTAAAAAACAATACTGATGTCTTTCCACGGTTAAACACATTCCTTCTTCTGCTCATCCATGTTTATTTGATGCTATAAATTAACTAGAAGGGCGAGGTGATCGTTTCACGAGGCTCTAGCGTTCTGTCAGAGACATTAATTAAACAGCCTCAAGATGGTATTTATTATTTAAATTTCATTTAAAAAAATTACCAAATTTGAAAGTTGAGATTTTGTTTCGTATCAAAAGTAAGCTGGTCTGTCAGCGCATTGTCAGAGTTTCTAAATGTGTCCCTTTTTTTCTCTCTTATTGCAGCAATGACCCCACTAAGAAGAAACAGCACATCTGCCATATTCCTGGGTGTGCCAAGGTTTATGGGAAAACATCTCATCTACGGGCACACTTACGCTGGCACACAGGAGAGAGACCCTTCGTTTGTTCCTGGTCCTTCTGTGGGAAACGTTTCACACGCTCTGATGAGCTGCAGAGACACAAGAGGACACACACAGGTGAGTTTAGGATGATCCTGACACTGCAAACCTATTTTTGAATGTTTAACTGAGCGTGGAATACTGGACGGTATGACAATATATATTGATTTACAATATATATCGTCAATTAACTTTCCCCACCAGGGTTTACTGAAAAAGTGCCCGCCAAAATTTTCTGATCTTGCTCAGAAAACTTCTGCAGCCCCTAAAATACATTCTTGTATTAATATGTAAATCTCTTTCTGGTTTATGTGGATTTTTGCTTGTTATTGGATTCAGAGATGCTGTGTTATTTCAGAAGATCTGTCACAGCGTCCCCTGCTGTATGATTGCTGGAAAAACGTATTAATGTCACATAAATGACAGAAAATCTCATCAATGGCATGCTAAAGTAAATGGAAATTGGGCTGTATTGTTACTGTATGTAAATATAGCCTTGGAGCTTGTAGGACAACTACATTTTTATGCATTAGTGCAATAAAGAAACGGGGAATATGCTTAATATTAAAAATAGTCATTTAGAAAAACTCATTAAGCCATGAAAGAAATAGTTTCTGTACTAGCACACTCTCTGACAGGCATATGTGTCCTTCATAACCTAGCTGCCTGAACGGTCAAATACACACAATATTATCAATGTCCATCTTGACGAGTATTCAAATAATAAAATTCTTTATTAGGTTAAAAGAAAAAAACTTAATCTGTGCTGTGCATTCTTAACATGGAAATGCTGTATAGCTGGAAATGTAAACTACCAGTCATTTTGGAATAATTACGTTTTTGCATGCATTTATTCAAAAATACAGTAATACTTTGAAATATTACAATTTGACACACAAAATTCTGTCATTATTTAAAATGTAAACTTGTTAAATGTGTTTTGCGGCTTTTTGTTTGAGCTTGGCTCATGATGTGATCTAGTTTATGGAGTTAATAAAGTAGGCAGGTGTGGATCGTGATATTGTCTTGATTTAAATATAAAGCATTTGCATTTATCTTGGTTTATTATGGGCTTGTTTTCTGGCAACACGAATGAGCCGAGGCTTGTGCTGCTTTCCTTCTGGTTTTCCTACACAGCACGCGTACAGAACAGAGACGCATCTCTGATGTGCATTTAAATACGTTAACAACTAGTTATTCTACAGTTTGGAGCTGTAGACCTCTAATGGGTATTTTTGGTAATAAGTTTGTGACTACCTGAATTTTTCAAGAGTTAATTCGGGTCTAGAATGCAATTGTCACACTTGTAAATGACTAAACTTTGTGTACAGAATGAGATTAAGCTTTAAAAGGTGAACTGGCATCAGGGATTAAAAAAAGTGTATAATGAGTCGTTTGGCAGCTTGGTATCAATAAAAGATGATTTTAAATGCCATCAAGGAACTTTAGAGTTCTGAAACTTTCAGTATTTTTTATAGCAAAACGACCTCTTATATAAATGCATATATACAGTCAATTAAAAAAATAATTCATACACCAGATATAATTTTTTTAATATTTATTACTACTGGCTGCCAGGACACTATAGTTAATTCATGTAAGTGAGGAGAGCAAAATAAAGTTAACTGTCAGTGACATTATATCAAAACATTCTTCATACAGTGACTACCAGTAAAATCTATAAAGAATTAGGACCAAAAATTATTCAGTCACTTTGAACTGATCATGTTTTGATGAGTGTGTTGTTTTTTTTGTTTTGTTTTTTAACTGTTAATGCTCCTTTTTAAACCACACACTGAACAACAGTAAGCATTGCTTGGTAATTGGTTAAGCTAAATTGGTTTTATCTAATTTAACAGTGGACAGATATTTAACTTAATTCATTTGTGAGAGTCTAACAGAAGGACGGACAAAACCAGTGAAATATTAACTGATTTGATAGCTCTGTGCATTTACTAAACCATAGTGAATAAACTGATAATATGAGAAATATTGAAGGTGTCTGAATAAATGTTGGTTTGACTATATTCCTGACCCCTTTAATGCTTTTATTTCACAAATTAAGACTCAAGCCTGGCAAAAACCATGGTTTTGCACAGGTTCTTGTTATAAACAAGGTGATTCAAAACCGTTAAACTTGCCCTTTGTCTGTTTACAGGTGAAAAGAAGTTCTCGTGCCCGGAGTGTCCCAAGCGGTTCATGCGCAGCGATCACTTGTCCAAGCACATCAAGACCCATATGAATAAGAAAGGATCTGCTGGCGCAGTGAGCGCCGCTGACACCACCGTCACGACCGCGAGCTCGGCTGACAGCTGTGCCACAGGTGACATGACCACCGACCAGCAGACGCTAGTTACTATGGGCACGCTGTCATCCGAGGGGTTCACGCGGTTAGAGCCCAGTGGCATCAATGTCATGCAAGTCACAGATCTGCACTCCATCAATCTGAATAGCAATGGCTATTAAGCACTTTGGGTGGCGCGAGTGCAGTGAGCATGTTGAGAGATCTGACTGGGAAGAATGAATGCACTGCAGTTTGTAGGCATTAAAACGGCGGTTCAGGCGCGGAGCCTCCAGTGAGCGACAGCCATGAAAAATGGTTTCACAGGGGATAGAAAGAGGTGTGATAGTGCACCTTAAAGGTGCTTGTTTACCTCGTCCTCTCTGAGACTCCAGCCTTTTTTGCATCCCTTCCGTGTATATTCTGAATCCAAGTTTTTTCAGCTTTCTTTTCCCTGGTTTTACCGATTCCCTGAACTGAAATTGTGGTGTGTCACGGTAAGCATCACTCCACAGGTCCACTTAACGTCATGATGTCAGGATATATTGGGTTACAATGCAACAACATAAACAGAAAGATTAAAAAAAAAAACTGTGTGAAAGTGATATCATAGTCATCTTTTTAATCTTTAATACCTTACTTACAAGCCATCATGCTTCCGTGTATTAATCACCGTAAATAAGATAAAAACAAAAAGAATTGAAGCTTTTTGTACATAAGTTATATTTTTTCTAAGTATGGAAAACTGCATATTCTGAAATTACCTTTGTTTTGTGAATGTATGAATTATGCAGTCTTAAATGTCAGCATTTTTATATTATGTAGATGTTCCATAACTTTTTTTTTTTTTGTATTGCTTTAGTTCTTTTGTCTTGATATACAAAACACATTTAAGTTACAGTAAATACATGCAGTTGAGTTGCTTAATGCTAATTGTCCCAGTTTTCTTGGTCACTGTGGTCTTAAACAGTCATGCTTTGTTTATAGGGAAAATGTTAACCAGTTAAAATACAAATGCCTTAAACCCTTTATTTAGAGAGGGCTCTTTTATGAGTTGGAGTTCAAGCCAAAGCTCTTCACTTTCCATTACATGTTAACTCAGGTGAATGTTACTCTTTTGGTGTTAAGCATTCATAATTATTAAATTAAGATGAACTTCATAAAGACTCCTAGCAGTTTTTTAATGCTTGCTTATTAAACGTTTAGTTCTAGTCCTTGATTCTGATTGGTCTATAGCCGTGTTTATTGATAACCACGGCTATAACCACTTCATCCAATGGTTCTTTGTATCACTACACATCACCTCTAGCTAGCAACCGCTCTTATCAACGTAAACTTATGTTTTCTCTATTTGATATTCTTCATTGAAGCTTCTTGTATTGTGTGAGAGAGAGATCGAGTGAGCGAGTTTATTACCTGCATTTTGACATAGCATTTTCATTCAGGTCAGTCCTATGTTCATAATAAAAAAATCCATTTGAATGTCCACTGCGATTTATATTGTCCTTTTAACAGTTAAGGGGTTTGACTTGCGCTGTCAGGCATGGGAAAGCATTTGTCAGTTGTCCGTGTTCAAGTTTCAGTCCTTTCTATATAAAAGTCTTTGCTACTGAGAGACTCACTGATAAAGACAATCTTTGCCGCCATCTAACGGCATAATAATTTGGTGTACTGTTTATGGACCGAGACTATTTTTTTTGTCAGTGGAAGGAAGGCTTTTAGTGATATTACTGAAGCATAACTGCATTCTACATTTGAAAATCCTCCCAGTACAAAGTCTGTTAGTTGCTCCTTTTCCCAGCTAACCTTTGTGCTGGTGATAAGAAGTCGTAATAAAGCTCGGCTGTCTCGGTCAGCGGTGGATGTCCTACTACTGTTTCTCTAGATTTATGCTGTTTTCTAAGCATCTACAGAGAGACAAAACTTGAATGTTTTGTTGACATCCATCACAAAAATTAACATGTATAAGTACTTGTACTATGTACTTGGCTGTCTAGTGCGTCATGAGGCTATTTTGACCAGTGGAGGTTTGTTTCTGTAAAAAAATAATTGCGACTTTTTATCTCACAATTCTCGTTTCTCACAATTGAATTTCTTGCGGTTAATTAAAGGGATTCACCCAAAAATGAAAATCATGAAAATCATTGTCATTTATTCACCCTAAAGTGTCTTCTGTTAAAGACAAAAGAAGAAAAATGGGTAACCAGGTTAGACAGGTTTGGGACAACTTGAGGGTGAGGAAATGATGACAAAATGTTCATTTTTGGGTGAGCTATCCATTTAAGTGCATAATCCGGGTATTTAAAGTGCATGTTTTTTTTCTAAACCCACTAATCATTATCAATGGCCTGAGGCCTCGAATAGTATGTGCAAATCCACATAGACACAGATTTTCCTAAAAATTGGCACCTCCTGAAAGTCTTATGAATCATGTTTACAATAATTGTTTGCAAGTAAAAGTTACAGTTGATAAAGCTAGAGAGAATTGACCATTTGAGCTCACATGTAGTCATTTTATAGCTTCATCTATCGATTCTAAAGCGTATTTATTTATATTACCATTATTTATTTATTCATTTAAACTGTGCGTGAACATTTTTGATAAACTGAAATTGTATGTGTGATCGAGTAATAATGAAATAATAATATCTAAATCATACAAAATTATTATTCTAAATAAACGTTATAAAAGACAGACAAATTTGTCTTTAAAAAAATTGCTGTGTGGTGACCTTTAATTTGGAGTAGGAACAGGAATGGCTTTATCCATGTCTCTTTTAATTTCACAAAGTACTGTTTAACTGGGTAAATTTATGTATAATTTTGAATGATATCACTCCTTAACTGTTCGTAATTAAATATTGATATAGCATCAATCAAACCTTTTTCTGCACTATATTGCCTGTAATTGATTTCAATATGAGTAAATAAGGCAGAGACACATTTTTTTTATTATTATATTATTATTATTGTTTTTTTAATAACACACTTATGGATCTGAGGGCTGTTTCACAAAAGCAGAATTTAGAAATCCAGGATAAGAGATAAAGCTGGGCTTGACCCAGTGTGATCAGTGCATCCTGGCTTTATCAGTTTCACAAAGGCCAAACCAGTCTCAGGAGGAGCGGCTATGTCAAGCCAGGTGTAAGTAATTCAGATAAGTGGGAGTCAACAGCTTTCTTCAACAGACCACACAGTCCATCACAGATTCATTGACGCTACAATGGATAAGTTGCGTGCACCATACTTCAAGTGTTGGGTGTAACTAATTACTAAGTAAATTCCTTGTCCTCTCCTTGTAATTTCATTACTTTTCCTTGAAAATGTAAAGTTAGTGATTACTCTTAATTTATCTGTAATTTATTTACAGTTACTTCTGATGTAATTGAGGTAAAAACTGTGTATAGATCAATCCGATCTCACAGCGATTCGTATGCATTTTATGAGGAATCTAAATATTACGACCGCACTCGTACAAATTCGAATGAATTATTGTAAAAAATGTATGAAAATAAGTGTGAAATGTCATGAGATCAGACATTAAACAGTAGTGGGTTTAACATCAAAATGTAGCCTATTGTCTGATGCTAAAAAGTATGTTTTTATAGCTAATGTAACCTTCTCCACCTTGGTCAGTTTAAGGATAATTAATGCAATTTTATAGTATTTATTTGAAAGAATTAAAACAGATTCATGCCTCTCCTTGTATTATTCAGCTGGTTGATATGGGATTTTGAAAGTAATTAGTAATTAAAAGTAATTAAATAATTTTTAGAGAGAGTAATTAGTACAGTAATCTAATTACACTGTTGAAGAGGTAATTAGTAACTAGTAATTAATTACTTTTTTAGAGTAACTTACCCAACACTGCTGACAGCTGATTAATTTATGTTACACAGGCACAGCTTATTAATGTTCCTCTTTTTTGTTACACATCCCCAGAAAAGCAGTAGGGTAGAGTGGGAGAAAATGCCCCCCAAGGGGCATAGTTTCTCTTCATCATAATTACTACAGTAACATATTTCTGTTCATCAAAGTCTTTATTTTACACTTGAATGCAGTATAACTAGGCCGTAAAATCAAAATATTTGAACAAAACATGAAAAAATTACTTCAAGTGAGCATTAGCTAGCTTGGTGAATGCAATGATGGAAGGTGGTTAGGTGACCCAATGATAAAACACAGTGACTTTTAATGCATTTATGTAATATATTTCACTATTAATATACTAATTTGTTTAATATTATTTAGGGTTTTCTGTTTATCTTGATGATAGTGATGAACAAATACTACATCAATTATAGACCTCGTCTAGAAATCAAAATATTCAAATGTTATAAATTTGGCTATTTTGTACATTCCTGAAATAAATATTAATAGGTTTATATATTATGTTGTTGCATTACTTGTCTTTTACTTTTAGAGATTAAAAACTATGTTCATTTTGCTGTTGATCTATGAAGGAAACTGGTTGGTAAGAAAGGGGGCATTTTACCCCACCTTGGGGGGTGTTTTACCCCACCGCTGGGGCAAAACGCCCCCTTTGTACAAAAATATTTTTAGTCAAAAAACAAATTAATTATGAAGGTTGAGCAATTTTAATATTTGGTAAATAACTCCTGCCAAAGACACTCAAAACTGGGATGGCAATTCTAGTCACATTTATGTTTTGTTTTACAGTAATGTCACATTTTCCTTAAGGGGGGCATTTTCCTCCACTTCTACCCTAACGCTCTTGCAGGTAGTTGTCGGGAAAAGCCAATGGGTCGGACCTGTCCCGAAACACTCTTTCACTTCTGAAATGCCTTCTCAATATAAGTGCTTCATCAGATGTCATCCAAAAATGGGCATGCCATTGTATAGGACGAAACATGTGTTTTTAGAGCTACTTATGTTGCCTGACTTGATTGACAAAACTTTTGCTTCTTTATCAGCCATTTCTCTAATTCCCTCATCACATACAGACCTATCTGTCTTCAAAAACACAATTGAATAGTAACAATGCCCATATGGATAATTATTATTATAGTTAATAATGGTAGGCTACCATCATAATGTTACAATAATAGTAGGCTATACTTGATTGAATGCCAATATGTATCTGAGGTATTTTAATGCAGACTGATAAAATTTCGCTGAACTTATAGATGACAAAACGGAATAACTGACAAAACACATTGGATTCTGATCTGCATGACCGCTGATTGAACAGATAAGGCACGAGGATTGACTAAGCCTGGCTGTTAGCCTGGTCTGGAGCAGGCTAGCTGCACAGAATAAAACGCCATGGTAACTTATGTGCTACTGCTTTCGTGAAACCGAGTCCCGGCTTAATTCAGCCAGGATATCTGGAAAATCCCGGCTTAATCCACTATCTTGGTTTTGTGAAATAGCCCTCTGTTTTGTGACTTAAGGGGAAAACAAATATTACATAAACTTACTGTGGGGACCATTGTTGAATATTGATTATTTCCTGATGTCTACAGCATACACACATTTAAGAAGATATTGCATCAAAAAACTTTTGCATAGTCCCCATTGTGTTACAGGAATCTTATAATGTGCCAAAACTGATTGTGAAAAGAAACCAACTGATCCTCCATATCATGCCATTATCAAAACATTATTTCAAAAACAATGATTTGCGTTTATATAATGTATCCTGTTCCATAATACTTATGTGATGAAAAGTTATGCTTGACCACGATAAAAGGCAGAACATTACCTGATCATCAGACAGGTGACAGGTGAGGTCAGAGTCCGCGCTCGGTGACGTCACGCCGGTGATCATTGAGCGCGCGGAACGCGGAAGCGTGAGTCAGACAGTCAGTCAGAGTCAGTGCACCAAAGTTTCCCGAGGAACAAGGTAGGCTATGTGGTCTAAACGTGTTATTTCGAAATACTAAATGCATGAAGTAGCTTTCGGAAATCGGCTTGCAAATCCTAAAAGAAGCATCTTTCAATGCGTTCCAGAGTTTGTTATTAGCCTATTACATTATTAATGATGTAAGCGGTTTCATGTAAAGTTGTAAACGGAGTGTCAGTGTGTTTTTGGGCTTCTTGACCTCTGAGGAGCTACGGACAGTCACTGTTTGTTCAGGAGGGTTTACGCTTTTATTTTACACACAGCAGACTGTGGGACAGAGTTGTTGTTTGCACAGGGCGTTTTCCAGCTGAGATGAAGTGCTTCTCCTGTCCCGGATGTGTAGAACATGGAGTGCGCAGTTTCGAGGGAGCGAAGGAAGCTGACTGATCTCGCTGAAACTAAAGAAGATTCATTCGAATAAACAGTTACATGGTTTTTTTAAAAAAAAAAAAATAATAAAATTAATTATTAGTTGATTTTAAACTTATTTTACATCTTAAAACAATTTTGAAAATTGATGTTTATTATGTTTTACAACTTTTTTTATTTTTTTATTTTTTGAGATTAGCAGGTTTCCTCTTATCTTAATTACACTGTAAATGGTAACCCTGAGGTGCAAACTATATTAACAAATAACACAACTGCAAATGGAAAGGGCAGAAGCCCCCAACATGACATGCTGGAATATAAATTATAATTTACAAATTTGTTTCCTCAAATTAAAAAAATTCATGTGCACGATTTACTATTCCATTCCCTTGATTTGCTAGCCTATATCATGCACACTATTTATAATTTGAAGGAACAGATTAGTAGGCTAAAATGGTTCACACTATTTAGCAAATCAGGGGAACAGATTAGTAAATCATGCACGCGGGTCATTTGCGGGGCTCTATAAAGTCATATGTAGCCTAAGCAAAATGTACAAATCTTTGAAAGTAATATTGCTGTGTTTATTATAGCCTAAATGAGTTATCAATGCGCGTTATTTTAATGAATGTTCCTGGTAATCTTGAATCAGAATAACTTTACTTCACGCATGTCTCTCTGATGATGTGTTTACTAGCGCAAGGGCGGGGCAACCTGTCACTCACATGAGATCCACCAATAGCAAACCACAACCGTCCAATCAATTCCTCACAGACAAAATCAAGTCCCGCCCTACATTATTTTTTGTTTCAGAAGCCGGTTCATATGTCACTATAGACCTTATTCAGAGCAGCGCCATGACCGGTATGAAAGTGAGGCTGTGAGGGATAGACTTACCGTGTTTCCAATGGCATCCGCTGTAG
Organism: Pimephales promelas; assembly: GCF_016745375.1. The sequence continues at coordinate 15,218,276 of NW_024121211.1, read as the reverse complement.
AAAGCTTAATAAAGCTACTAGATTACTTACAATTTTCCACAGCTTACATTGTCGGGAGTTTTTTGTCAACTTAAATTTCTTGGAAAGATATTTTTCCAGTGTTTCATGAGCAGAACAATCCGAAAACACATTAAATAACAATACAGCCCATTGAAGAGATGCAAGTCTATCCCTCACAGCCTCGCTTTCATTCTCATTAAAAATCAAAGATGGCGCTGCCGTGAATAAGGCGTATAGGGAAGAAATTATCATCTGAACTTTCATCCACATTATAAATGCCAGGTAAAAGAAAGCATGTTGATTAGACGGATACAATCCATGGTGACACTGACACAGTTCCTCATGTGCATTGCATTGAGGTATACATTTTATTTGCACTTCAGGGTAACTATAGTAATAATCTTTTCATCAAACACAGAACTGCAAACGGTTCTGTATGAAATACTAGTGTAAGTGTACAGTAACTACTTCAGGGGATTTTCACTGCTATCGCTTATTATTATTCAATATAACAATTAAAAAAAGTATTTCCTACAAAATGTTAAATGGCATTTATCTGAACTTAATTAAAAACTGCTTGTACTTTTACATCCAATCACCTTTAATCAGTGCTTATGGTTTTGGATGCTCTTATTGAAATGACGGCACAGATCGTGTGCAACTCATAACTCCAGTCTGACTGTTCACATATCCAAACGGTATTTGAACGTTTCTAGTGTTGAATGTTGAATCTTAGGCTGTTTTAGACACCACTGGTGTAATGTATACAGCTATGATAAGCCAAATTTGTAGTAAATATCTGTTCAGCTCACATAACCGGTTTGAGGTGAAAGTGGTAAGTCTAGTGTTGGCTATACATGCATAAACGCACTATTGGAGGTTTACTTTTAAAGTCTGTCTTTCTTTTATTTGTTGCAGATCAGTTGCAGGAGACAAACATGTGGCCGAATCAAGGTGATTTTTGGTTTCACTTTTTCTCTGAGTTAATTCATTAAAGTCCCCCTTTAGTCAATAATTGTATCCATTAAAACTCATATTTGATTGCCAAAATTACATATTTAAACGTTTTTTACTTAAATTCTTCTTGCCTTAAAATAGCTTGAATGCACGTCGACACCCTTGCCTCATTTAGTTCTATGAATATGAAAAAATAAGCCCCGCCTCCACTCACTCCCTCAGCTCAGAGATCCACTGGTTGGCGATCACACGTTGATCTGATTGGTTACAAGGTAGTTTGTGACGTCAGAAACACCAGCAATTTCAAACCGTGTTTTTGAGACTGCAGTTATAATGAGAACACTCAGCAATGCTGTCGACTTATAAATTTACACATGGTTTGTCTTAAAGCATATTAAAAACACCACATAGACATATAAACAAGATTAAAAGCTGGATTTTCAACGCAACATTCATGTCTATGTTGGACCTCAATCCAGGTCACAGTCACAGGTAAGATACTGATAGTCAGTGTAATCCATTTTACCGGCTATTTAAGTGAGTAAAAGAGGAGAGACAAAACAAAAGGAAAATGCCTGAAATGGTCTTATATAATAATAAATACCGTTATATAAATAATGCATGCTAATATAATAAGTAATCATCCATAAAATTTGTTAATTTTTTTTAATCAGTAAGTTTGTCTTAATTAAAAAATTTAAAACGTAAACTAAGATCACTGTTTGTATTCTCATTCATTTACATTCATTTAGCAGGCGCTTTTATCCAAAGCGACTTACAAATGAGAACAATAGAAGCAGTGAAACAAACAATTTGCATGCTATGACCACTAGTTTAATCCATAGCAGTCCATACTCGCAGCAGCACAGCAGGTTTGTCATGCAAGAATAGTTAACGTTGCGTTTAGCAACAGTGAAGACTTTCATGATCTCAAAAAGGCAGATGCTGTGTTTTCACTAATGTGATGATGAGGTTAGCAGGATTCCTATAGTGGTGTCTGCCTTACATCAAACAGAAAACAGAGTTTTGTATTAAAGAGGACATATTAGGCCATTTTACAGTCTTGATTATGTTTTTGGGCTGTTTTCATGCTTGAATGTTCGAAAAACATTATTTTCCGCATATTTTACGTTGTTGTAACTCCTCCCTTCCAGGTCTATCAGTAACACTGGGGTGTGTTTCTTAAAAGTGTTGTTGCCAACTATAGTCACAAATCTAGATTGTCACAAAAACCAGCATAGTTGAACGATTCTGTGTTTCCCGACACCATAGTTCTAACGAACATTCACAAACAGCATCGCAAAGTTGTGTGTTTGAAAAGACAGCTCTCGACCTGCGGTTAGATGCAGAGTTTCATGTTTGCATGGCATAGATCATGCTCTTGTTCATAACAAGTAACTGACATGCAATGCATTCTATATCTTTCATTCCAAATATAAACAATTTCCATTCTACATCTTTTAGTTTGTCGAGAATGTTTGTAAAGTGTGCATGTGCTCTGATGCTCTGGAGTTATACGTAAGTGAAACATCTGGACGTGAAGCTAAACAACAGAGAACAAAAATTGCCTAGTAGTCTTCATTATTTACACACCAATAATATGACATTAATTCGATCTAGAAGGCAAACCATATTTTCTTGTTGATGCATTCTATTTACACTAAGTTAAAATAGCTGCATTTTCTTTGCGATAGGCTGTGTAAATGGTTGTTAGATGCAATTTATTCGTATAAATAGTGGTACATGCTATTTGCACTTCAGTGTTTTTGTACATCTGTTTGCAATAATAACATAGTGTAAATGAAAATATTAATTCAAATTATTGCATAAATGCTGCCTTATTGGGACAATAAAGCCCTCCCTACACCTAACTGATTAACAATTTATTAAACTCACGTTAGGCTTTTTATTTCAAAATGTTGAATATTTGCTTGATTTCTATTCAAATGAAATGCCTTTCAGGTGTGATGTAAAAAGGGAGTGGAGTGAGTTCGGCCAAAGGCGGATTCAACTCGGGTCAATTTGCATAAAAGTTTTCTGCCATCCGATTTGCCTCTACGCTATTGGTACTGTTGACAATCCAGCATTTTCCTTAATTTTGTATGGGCCAACTAGATGTTAGTGTAAATAGTGCAAATAGATATTCTTTTAACTATATTGTTAAACCAACATGCTTCGAACAATGGATGTGGGGCAGTTACATTGCATTTTAGGGAAATAGTGTTGACTAGCTAGTTACTTTCTCCAACAACGCATCGTACTAGCGGTAAAACAACGAGTTATGAGAAACGTCCACTGAGAATTTCCTGTCTCTATGAAGCCCCTCCTTCTGAAAAGCACACTGTGCTCTTATTTTTCGTTGGATCAGTGTGTTGTGATTGGTCGAGCGCTTCGAGTGCTTTGGGAAATGTCCCGCCCCTAACTAACTCAACCAGGCCCTGCTGGTCAATATTGTGATGTGTTTGTTCATGGATGAACAATATTTGTGCTGAGCACAACATTTTGTGTGTGCTTATTTACTGAGAGATAGCAGGAAACCAACATTTAGAAATCAATACATTCATATATCTGAAAGTTTTAAGCAAATTTTAGACTTTAGATTTAACTTTGTTTAATATAAATTTTGGTTGGTGTTCTGGGTCGCCACTTGATTTTCAATGTAAAAAAATGGCCCTAAAGCAAAGCCAGTTGATACTAAACTCATTAGCTCTAAAGTTCTTTGAAAACTTTTTAGTTTTTAGAAACAAGATTTAAAGAAACAGTTTATGCAAACAATTTCCATTAGCTGTCCCATCACTGTTTTACTGTAAAGGATGTTCTTTCTTCCGTAAAACACTATTGAATGGCGGTTTTGCTTGTAGTGAAAGTGGATTATGATTTTTAAATGCCAATGCAGTGACATTTGTATTGACCACCATTATGATACTCTCTTTTTGAGCTTATCCTTTAAAATAATCCATTATCACTGTTTGAACAAACCTGCCTAGGGACATTCTCCTGTTGTGTTTCATGGAAGATTCATGTATCGATAGTCAATACTTACATGCTTACCTCATATCTGGCTTGCTGTGATACGCAGGACCTCCGGTTCAGCCGCCCAATCCTGCCTATCCGGGACCTCCAAACCCTGGATATCCAGGCATGCCTATCCCATCACACCCCGGACAGAACCCTGCCTATCCGCCTGGCATAAACCAGCCCAACACCATCCCGTACATGACCCCGAACCAACAGCCTTTCCCTCCCGGTCCGCAAGGCCCCTATCCTGGACCGGGGCAACAGTACCCCGGCCCCTATCCCGGAGCGGGGCAACCGTTCCCTGGACCTGGGCATCCGGGACCGTATCCCGGAGCTGGGCATCCATGCCCCATCCCGGCTGGAATGAGTGTACCTGGTCATAAGAAACACAAAAAGATGAAAAAGATGAAGAAAGGGCATAAAGCTCATAAAGCTAACAAGGAACATAAACATATGAAACATGGCAAGGTAAGAGGCTGAATGTTCAGTGGATATAAATGTTATTACACCAGTAATGTCTAAACCCTTCTTTGATAATTTAATGGAAAATAGTTTTTTGCCAAAATCTGAACAATAGCCTCTCTCTCTCTCTCTCTCTCTCTCTCATATATATATATATATATATATATATACACACACAGTCTTACTGCAATGAACACATCAAACAAAAATAATTGAAATAGCCCAACACAACTTTTGTGGTTTCCCAAAATTGAACTGAAAATACAACTAAATTATTCTCTAAATTATTCAACCCCCTGAACAGAATCCCTCACAACTGCACAAATCTGCTAAACGGGTGTCGTTTTACTAATCAAAGGCTTCATTAGTTGCACCAGGTGTGCTTGAGTTAGAACATATGAAATATCTGAACTGGCTAGGTTTGTTTAATGTCACGTTTGACTCCATGTTAGAAATCGAAATTAACTTTTTAGACCATTAAGAATTCTACGTGGCATTGATTTAACAATGTGCTGAAAGCATTCTTTAGAAATGTTGGCCCATATAGGTGGTTTGCAGTCTCGTGATTGTGTTGACGCGCGGAATGCAGATGGAGGGCAAGGAGTGAAGAGCGCAATGGACGAGATGGAGGAAAATCCGTACTGTACTACTTTAGACGCTATTACAAGAGAAATATATAAACAGAAAATCGAAACATATGTTGGACGTGATCCTTACGTTATGAAGAGGACCGATTTTCAACTGAATTGAGAGATTTGCCTGCCATCGAGGCTATAGATATCAGCAACTAACTCGCCTTGCAGACATACTTTGACTTTACAAAGTTCGCAAACTGGTACGTTACACGAACAGCCACATAAGTGTATTTAAACACCTGAATAATGTAATTATAAGCCGCATAAATAATGTATTAACTCACATTTGACGAAGTGATCACTGCACACACACACACAGGCATTTTCCCATTCGGCTCCTCCCGTCCGCAGACGTAGGTTTGCAAGGCATTTTTCCTGGTGTTTTTCTGTCAATTTCTTGTATTTTTCCCCCTTATGAACAACAACTTTGGGCACACGATAAAAACTCCTCGTGGTTTGATCGATTTGAGCAACCATAAACGACGCAAAACATAGGCATTTTGAGTGTGTTTAGTGCTTCCTAATGTAGAAAATCACTTCCTGCCCTCCATCTGCTGTCCGCGTCATGGCAACGCAGTGGTGTGACGTCACGTGAAAACAAGCTATTGATAGGATAGCATCTTGCAGTTGATGGAGATTTGTGGGATGCACATCCAGTCAAAATGAACTTTTTAGACCATTAAGAGAAGATATCATCGCCTTCATAAACAAGGAACAGGATTCTACTAAATGTTACACCGTTGGAAGCATAGATCCCAAGTTCAAAGTTAAACGAACAGTCGTTGCACTACCTGGACAGGGCTAAAAAAGAAAACTTTCAAAGGCTACAACTGGATATCTGAGAAGGCAGGTTCAGAAAAACCCTGTGACTGCAAAAGACCTGCAGCAAAACTTGGTGTCAACAGGCACTGAGGTTTCGGCTGCACAGTAAAGCGCGTAATAAACGCATACCCGAACTCCGAGACATGCACCACTACTGACCGAGAAGCAGATATTCAGATGGTAGAGTCAGAATTTGGCGTAAACAGAATGAGAACATGGATCCATCATGCCTTGTTACCACTGTGCAGGCTGGTGGTGGTGGTGTAATGGTGTGGGGGATGTTTTCTTGGCACACTTTAGGCCCCTTAGTGCCAATTGGTCATCGTTTAAATGCCACGGCCTACCTGAGCATTGTTTCTGACCATGTCCATCCCTTTATGGCCACCATGTACCCATCCTCAGCAATATTTTAAATATTTTTTAAAGAATGAAAGCAAGCATCAAATTGAAATCACAGTAAATACCTTTATATTGTTACAAAATATTATATTTGAAATAAATACTGTTCTTTTGAACTTTCTAGTCATCAAAGAATCCTGAAAAATAAAATGTATCAAGCAGCACAACTGTTTTCAACATTGATTATAATCATAAATGTTTCTTGAGCATCAAATCATCATATTAGAGTGATGAGATCTGTTGTCATTATTCAAACAGACGGCCAATGTGTTAACTTCTTAAACACAGTTCATCATGAAAGGTGGTTAGTTGGCTGCAGTGATGCTGAATTATTCTCTGTCTGAAATGCACTTTGTTTTGTCCTGTTTCAGCATTCGTCCAGCAGTAGCAGCAGTAGCAGCAGCAGCTCAGACTGAAGATCAGCTCCACTACAGCATTCATGCACTAACACACAACTTAAATGCCTCTTTTTCTAATGAAAACCATGTCTAATTTCCAGTGTCAGGGCAATTGAGAGACAATTGCGTAAACCAGGAGCAATAAAATAGATAATCACATTATGTTTTAAATATACCTATAATATACCTAAATTTCTGTGAATCTGAATGCTTTTCTCAATCAATTACTTTTTACAAGGCAAAAAATAAATAAATAAAATCACATAATGCTTCCAGGCATGAATCTGCAACCGTTTATTTAACTGTGAAATGTGATTGACCATCTGACTGGTTGTGAAGAGAATTCTCGTCAGTTAACGAAACTACTTTGCCATCATTTAGCATGTTTTAATTATTAACCTTTTACTGACAATTATACAATTATAGCCTAAATCAAACTTATTTAAAACTAAATGCTTGAATTTATCCATTTAGAAAAAATATGGTTGAGTTAACATTTTGTTTTGTAATAGTTAATAGACTCAATAATGCTTTTGCCGATTTTAAAAGATTTTTGAAACAATGCCCATAATTTATTTTTTTTTTTTTGTACATTTCTTTGTGCTTTTTACTAGTCTAAGCAATCAACATGTGTTGATCAAAGTTGTTCAGGAATTTATGAAGCTGAAGTAGATCTTGTTAACATATCCATGAGTAATAAAGTCACGTGATGCATTTCAGACTGTAGACTCTCTAAAGTGTGTGTGAGAAATCATTGTTGAACTCCGCTGCATAATTGCTGTTGGTTTATAATGAGGCACTTAATGTGTTTCAATAAATAATATATTAAAGTCCACCTGTGGTAAAAATCCAGCTTTTAATGTGTGTGTCTCTGTGGTGTTTTTAATATGTTTTAAACACACAATGTGTAAATTCATAAGTCGGCAGTATGTTCTCCTTAAAACTGCAGTGAACCAAAGACAGTCTCAAAAACACAGTTTGAAATCGCTGGTGTTTCTGACGTCACAAACTACCTTGTAACCAATCACATCAACGTGTGAACGTCAACCTGTGGATCGCTGAGCGAGTGAGTGGAGGCAGGGCTCATTTGCATATTCATGGAATGAGGCAAGGGTGTCGACATTCAAGATATTTTAAGGCATGAATAATTTTTTAGGTAGATGTTTTAATATTAATTTTTTGTGATCAAAGATGAGTTTTAAGTGATAAAATTATTGAGTAGAGGACTTGCTTGGAGTGCCTACCAGTTTTATCCATTTTTGTTTGCCAAATGTCTTTTAATTACATTGCAATTAGTCAACAATCATAAGATTTACAAGGTGTTGTTATTTTTAAATGTAATAATTATTTTAATTAAAGGGGTTATCATTTAATATTTCCATGGATTAAATGTAGGGCCTACATTCTACACATCTTTGCTTTCAATAAAACTTAGAGGTTAAATGACTTATGACATCTTCAATTAAAATATGGGCAAGAAAATATGTAAATATTCGTATATGGAAGTCATAGAATAATTTTACCTTTCAGATAAATCTCTTACTCTGATTTGTCTGGTTGTTCGATGTTCAACTTGCACTGAACTTCGTGACGCACTTCCGTTTGTAACCGGTTATGTTTACTTTCAATGTAGCCTACTATAGCAAAAAAATAGTCTCTGACTGTAGTCAATGAGTTGAACAAACGCCACCTAAAATCAATGTCTGCAATAATTTTTAAAATGTTTGATATTTTTATTGACAGTGGGTTTAAACTCATGAATCAATGGTTTTTACTTGTTTTTTACCTGATATCTTTTCAGTGCTTTTCAGAGGTTTAAAGAGTTGTAGTTAAAAGTCTCTTATTGGTCTGATTAGCCAAGCTTTCCATTAAACAAACATTATGTAATACAAGCTATTTAATACAATAACACATTATACTGACAGGCTGATGATACTACCCTTTTTCTAAAAAATTCAGACCAAATTCCCTTGGCTCTTAATACTATTAAACAGTTCTCCAAGGCATCTGGGCTCGATCTCAATGAGGCCAAATGTGAATTCATGGCAATCAACAGTTCTCTGTTTCCAGTATATGTAATATCCAAGTTAAAGAGACAATAACATACCTTGGAATAGTAATCTCTAAAAACGTCAAACTCAGACGTGATTTCAACTTTTTGCCCATCATAGAGAAAGCTAAAAAAAGATTTAATCAATGGTTTCAGAGAGATTTATCTCTGAAAGGAAGGATTCTTCTCTCCAAGGCGGAAGGCATCTCACGTTTGACATACGCAGCTATTTCATTAGACCTTGATAGAGTAATGTGTAAAAAGATTGATCAACTACTATGTAGTTTTGTACGGAAAAATAAGACACATTATATAAGAAAATCTGTGTTGTCCAATAGCATCAGTAAAGGTGGTCTTAATTTAGTTGATTTTGAAACTTTAAATAATACCTTTAAAATCATTTGGTTGAGAAATTACTTAGTGTTTGGAATAGTATGTCTTTTCTCAGGTGGGAGGTTTGAATTTTCTGTTGATGTGTATAACTTCAGCATTGAGAAGATCCCTGTTGCTCTCTCTAATTTCCACAAACAAGCACTATTAGCGTGGTCTTTGATTTTCAAACACAATTTTTCTCCAACCAATTACTTCATTTGGAATAATAAGAATATTTGTTATAAACATAAGTCCTTATTTTTTGAAAGCTGGTTTAAGAATGGGATCAATCGGATTAGCCAATTATTTAATCAGGATGGTTACTTATCAAAAATTTCTCACTCACTATAATATCCCTGTTACTCCAAAACAGTTTGCTTCTGTATTTGGTGCTATCCCCAGTGGTGTTATTATGCTATTTAAAGGCCAGTTTTAACAGTTTTTTGACAAGTCTTGAATTACCTCTCTCCCAGATACTGCAGACATGTAGCCTATATAGGCAAGATATGTTTTAAATCGACACTAAAAAATAATAGAGGTATATTTGTCTTCTTTTTCTCAATGATTGTGTTTCCACTCCTCATGTTGTTTCAAAATGGAATGCGTTAGTGGAAGATATTCCATGGAAGAAGGTTTGGACTCTCCCTAACAAGTAGCCTATTGGTAAATAAGGTCAAAGAGATTTCTTTTAAGCTTATTCGTCAATATTATCCTGTCAAAACGTTCATAGTGTCAAAATTTAAATTAAGTATAGATGTAAACTGTACTTTTTGTGATTCACAACCAGAGACTATCTTACATCTTTTACATCTTACAACTTTGGCAAGACATTTGCCAATTAATTGTAAACTATAGACTTTGTGCTTTACTTCAAAGATGTTCTGTTTGGGTTTTTCATTTTTGAGAAGCAATATGAGAATACTTTTTTCTTTGCAACTTAATTATTTTGCTTGCAATTTTATCCACAAATAAAACTATGAAATTTACCCCCAACTTTTCTCACTTTCAAGAAGATGTTAATATTTATATCAGAACCTTATCTACCTCTTGTAAGGCTACTAAAACTTTGAATGTATGTTCATTTTTTATGTGTTTGTATAAAAAAGATAATATATATATATATATATATATATATTCTATTTTTATGTATTTTATTTTTTTAGTTAGTTTTTTTTAATTTTCTGTTTAAGTTAATATATATATATATATATATATATATAACTTCAACAGAAGTTATATATATATATATATATATATATAACTTCAACAGAAGTTATATATATATATTAAAAATTCTGTTTAATAACTTCAACAGAAAATTTAAAAAAACTAACTAAAAAAATAAAATACATAAAAATAGAATATATATATATATATATATTCTATATGTATAATATATTACATTTTATATATATATATATATATATTCTATATGTATAATATATTACATTTTATATATATATATATATATATATATATATATATATGTATATATATAATAATAAAAAACATGTTATACTGACACTTCTTATGTTCATAGCATTTAATAGATTGCCAGCAGGAGTCGCCAGTGTGTCGCGTTCCGTTTCGAGCGATTCAAAACAGTGAATCCTTTGGCGAAGCAAATGATTCGCTTAGTTTTTTCCCGACGCTTCACACGCCTGTCCAGTTGGTGGCGGTAATGCTGGTTCTCTAAGCGCTAAAAGACCCCGATAGGTGGATTACGAAGAAGAAGTTTATTTTCTTGATGAACGCGATCCGCTCCTGGACAGTCAAGAAAGCCGTCAGTCACGTTTTAATAAACCAATACCACCTGATGAAGAAGATGACGAAGATCGGGACTCATAACGGCACCTTTCACTGTGATGAAGTTCTGGCGTGTTTCTTTCTGCGACAGCTGCCGGAGTATAAGGTGCACTCACATGAACCACGCTCGAGTCAGACTGCATTCAGCACTGTCTCTGAAGTCGCACGGTCAGATTAACGTTAGCAGAGAAATTATGGGGATACAGACACAAGATGTCTATGATACACAAGCATGCCAATCAGATTGTATCGGACCCTTCACGTGTGTTGTGTTTTTTATTTTCCTTATTTAGTCATTTTGTTTGTATTTAGTTTAGGGAAGTATGTTATGTTGAATGGATATTAATGTTTGAATGTTGGGTGTTTGTGGTGGGTTGATGTTGCAGCTCTTCTCTCATCTAGGACGAATTTCTCCCATTGGAGACTATAATAAAGTGCCTGACCTTACAGTTGTCTTTCCTCATTGTCAGGATGCTGAGATCGTGCGCAGCAGAGACTCCTCAGTCCTGGCCGACTGTGATGTTGTGGTGGATGTTGGAGGACAGTTTGATCCCAGTCGGCATCTCTACGATCATCACCAGAGGTACACGTTTCATTCAGTCATTTTTATAAAAAATGGTGGACATAGTTGTTTGTGCTGTGCACACTAGAAGTATTATTAATTGTAGGCAACAGTCATGAAAAAATCGTGAATATTTGATTGTTCATATATGTGTCACACATGCAGTAATATTAAAGGGTTACTTCACCAAAAAATTAAAATTCTGTTTTTAAATACTCGCCCTCATGTCATTCATCTTCAGAACACGAAGATGTTTTTTGATGAAATGTGAGCGCTTTCTGTTCCTCCATTGACTCCATCTGCCACTTTGACATTTCAAAACGTTCATAAAGAGATAATTCATACATCATCACATCCAAACACATCAGTTGTGGTAAATTAAAGCTGAGTTGAGCTTCTGTAAGAACCATAATCAAATGGATTAGTTTTATGAAAACTTTATAAAATCTCAGATTTTATCAAAGATATCTTCATTTGTGTTATGAAGATGAGCGAAAGTCTTACGGGTTTGGAACGACATGAGGGTGTCCGTGTAATGTAGTGTTACAAATGTATTAAAATGTTTAATTTAGATTCCAATACAATATTATTTTATATTGAGAAAGTTCATAAAGGATGAGATCAGGAAATCTCTGCAAACGGGAGGAGTTTCCAGTAGGGCTGCACGTTTTCAGGTTTTTCATTAAAGGAGTAGTTCACTTTTAAAAAAACTTTTGCTGATAATTTACTCACCCCCATGTCATCCAAAATGTTCACGTCATTTTTTCTTCAGTCGAAAAGAAATTAAGGTTTTTGATGAAAACATTGCAGGATTTTTCTCCATATAATGGACTTCAATGGGAACCAAATGGTTCAAGGTCCAAAAGACAGTTTCAGTGCAAACTAAGGGCTTTAAGCGATTCCAGACGATGAAAAAGATACGGGAAAAGATTCGAAAGTGAACTAACCCTTTAATGACAATTTTATTTTTGAGTGAAATTTTAAGGATGTAGTAGTAAAACAGGAAGAAAATTATCTTTTGATTTGGCCTGCGAGATGCGAGTGAGGATCAGCTGAATTCATCAGTGAGTGTGTGAATCTGTGTTTTCTTTTCAACAGATCTTTTGTAGAAAGCTTCCACAGCTTGTGTCCAGAGAAGCCCTGGGTGACGAAGCTGAGCTCGGCAGGTTTGGTTTACCTTCACTTTGGCAGACGAGTTCTTGCCGCACTGACGAAGATGGAGCAGGACGACACGCGACTGGAGGTGCTTTATGACAAGGTCAGTTAAACCTGAGCGCATCAAAGCAGAAATGATAAGCTTTATGAAATTCATCTGGAAATTACAATCAGACTCGCTCTTTAAACTAGACTTGATCAAGTGGCATTCACCAGATGTCGTATATATATTTGACCAATGTTTTTTTGCTTAATGGTGAAACCCAACTCCCCTACATGTTAAACTTATGTAATTAGATCATCCTGGACTTAATACAAGTAGAATACCTTTTTATTAAGTTGCCTCACTTAAAGGAGTTCACTTTTAAGAAAAACTTTTGCTGATAATTTACTCACCCCCCTGCCATCCAAGATGTCCATGTCTTTCTTTCTTCAGTCGAAAAGAAATTAAAGTTTTTGTTGAAAACATTCCAGGATTTTTCTCCATATAATTTTCTGTCCACCAAATGGTTCAAGGTCCAAAAGACAGTTTCAGTGCAAACTGTTCAAAGGGCTTAAAAACGATTTCAGACGATGAATAAGGGTCTTATTAAGCGAAACGATCGCTCATTTAATGAAAATAATAACAAAGTTTAAGTTTGAGTCAATTTGTTTATTTCGTTCGTTGAATGAACCATATGACTTGAAAAAGATCCGTTTATTTTGATGAACGAGTTCGAACAGGAGAGTCATGAACGAGAGTCATCACAGAAAAGAGCAAGACGCATTTGTGCTTATAAAACTTACATTTTGTTAATTATTTATTAAATGAGCGATCGTTTCGCTTGATAAGACCGTTATTCATCGTCTGGAATCATTTAAAGCCCTTTGAACAGTTTGCACTGAAACTGTTTTTTGGACCTTGAACCGTTTGGTTCCCAATGAAGTCCATTATATGGAGAAAAATCCTGGAATGTTTTCATCAAAAACCTTCATTTCTTTTCGACTGAAGAAAGAAAGCCAGACATGGATATCTTGGATGACATGGGGGTGAGTAAATTATCAGCAAAAGTTTTTTTAAAAGTGAACTACTCCTTTAAGGACTTATTTATTAAGATTATGCCTGGAAAGTGTTTGGATTTTTTTTATCATGTTCATTTAAAAAATCTTGTATAATATGACTCGATGTTTTTGTTTGATTGGTCTTTATTGTATTTATATAATTGTATTTTTGTAATTTAAAATTTGTCATGAAAATAGCCTTGGATGCTGACATGGCACTTAATAAAACAATGTGAATCTTTAATAAAGCAGAAGTCAGATGTCCCTGTGTCCGACACCTGAAGTCTTCTGTTTCAGATGTATGAGAACTTTGTGGAGGAAGTGGACGCGGTGGATAACGGGATCTGTCAGCGTGACGGAGAGGCACGTTACTCGATCTCCACGACCCTCAGCGCTCGCGTCGGCTATCTCAACCCACACTGGAACAGCAAAGACCAGGACACCGAGGTATGCGGAGAACACACACACACATGGGGGGGATCAACAATATTCTAATTTTTAATTTGGGGTGTTCATAAGCTGTAAGCCACAATCATCAAAATATTAACTAATAAAGGCTTGAAATATTTGCATGTAATGAGCCTATATATAATATATTAGTTTCACCTTTTATGTTGAATTACTGAAATAAATGAACTTTTGCACGATATTCAAATTTTTCAAGATTCACCTGTATGTTTATCACAGGTTGATATGCTCACAAAAGTTTGTGTATGCAGTAAACTTGTGTCCATGAACGTGAATCTTTTGTGTGTGTTCTGTAGCAAAAAACAAATACACAATCACAGTTCAGTCCTTTACAGTGGTTTAGGTCAGGGCTCTGAAGTTCAAGCAATTTTATAATCATGTTAAGAATATCATTTGATAAAACCTTTTATGTCATAGAAGGGTTTCCATAAAGCCCTGGCTCTTGTTGGAGCCGAATTCCAGGACCGTTTGGACTTCTACATGAACGCCTGGCTCCCGGCGAGAGAGGTCGTGCGACAAGCTGTCCAGACGAGATACCAGGTGATTAATATCTGTGTGTTTGCAAGCCAGATTCACTTACACAGGGTTCCCGCGGGTCCTTAAAAAGTCTTAAAATGTCTTAAATTAGATATTTAAAATTTAAGGCCATTAAAAGTCTTATAAAGTCTTATTTTTAGGTATGAAAGGTCTTAAATTTTAGATGACACTTCGACTCAGTCATATCTTAATGTTTTCCAAATTAAAACCATCTAATTTGCGTACGTATTAATTTTTATCTTTGTGGATTTGCTTGTTCACGTGACAATTCGCGTCACATTCGCGGCAGAATAACGTCCGTCTCCTGCACGCGAGACAGGAGAGGAGGAGAGAAGAGAGTTGGCAAATGTCAGTTAAGTCGTAAGTTAATTCTTTATGTGCGTAGAGGTGTGCGATGTGTATTGTCTATTATGATACTCTATTCTCTTAACGATGGATGAGGCACTGTGAGTGTGAGCTGACATCGCATTTGTCTCTCGTGTTTTCACGGCGTGATGTGTGCAGTTATAGGCATAGACATGTATTTATTATGGTTTGTCCCCAAATTAGTTTTTGCCTTATATTTATATCATGTTGTTATATTAGAATATCACATCAGTAAGAGTGCCGTTTTCCCGTGCACAAGTGTAATATTTATGTTATACAATAGTTAAATTAAAAATAAAGTGACATTGTGAGTTAGTTTTTAGCCATAACATTATCGATATTGTTTGTTTTCCCGTTATTTCGCCGACTAGAATTTCAAAATGAAACCATAGCAGAGTCTCAATGCAACAGACAGCGATGATTTCTTGAAGGAAATCCGCGTCTTGAACGAGTCATTTTAACGATTCAATCACTTGCTTCTTTCCCGTTTGAACAAATCGGTTGAATGAATGACTCCCTCAACTCGCTTATTAAGACAGCGATTTGCCGCCGCCTACTGGCGGTTTTAGTTTCATATTAAAAGTAAAAAATTAGAAATCATTTCACATTTAAATATTGAATATTGATTTTTTTAAAAAACCTTATAGCTTGATTTATGCAATTGTAATTGGAGTGTATATATTAATGCCACTTCTAAGGCTGCTTCTGCGTCTACTCTGCACTGCAAAGATGGATTTTTGATTGAATGATTTAATTAGACTGCTAACAGTGGTACTGTATAATTATTGTGTAATGAAATATTATTGTATAAATAAGTATAATTACTGTATATATGTGATGCACGTGATGCATAACTCTAAATAAGTTTAGAAAAAAAAATCTCCATAAATAGGTGAAAATGCCCTGGAAATCAATTTAAGGTGGCAAATATTGCACATTAATTAATAATTTCTGTCACTGCTGTGAACTGACCACTGCATAGAATATGAAAAATGTAAATATCTCCGCGAGTCTGCTGTCAACAACAGGCCTAAACCAGCCATGGCACCAGCACAAAAACACAATTAGTAAAATATCAACTAATTATTGTTGATAAAAATTAGTTGATATTTTACTGATTTTGTTTTTGTTTTGTGTTTATCAACAAAACGTGAAAATATCGAGATATATTTTTGTCAATATCGCACACCCCTAATGTATGGTATTAATTTTGATTTCTTCAGGTCTTAAAAAGGTCTTAAAAAGCCTTAAATTTTACTTTAAAAAGTGTGCAGGAACCCTGTTACACACGACTGCACTCGAGCGTCTGTCTCGGTCCGATTTGTGCGCCATCAGAGAATTAACTGGGGAAAAAAGCGGTGCATTTCCCAAACAACGGCGTAACTCGCTGCTTCAGATGAAGAAATCATCTAGCTTGTCGAGTTCTTTGAATCAACACATGGATGACGTTAAATGCCAGTTTCACTTTATTTTCAATTCTCCCAAGCTGGGAAAGTGCTAGGTGCTCACAGGTGCCAAAAAATAAAAATACAATAAAAACTTAAAAGAAAAAAACTTGAACATACAAAAGAATAACCTTGGAGCAGGTATTATGACGTAGAAACCTTTTCTAGCTTGACCACTTCCTGCTGTGAGCATTTAGGTACTACCATTTCTCAGCAATCATAACATGGGAAATATCAAAACCATGAACATGTGTTAATGGTCAAATAACCCAATTTCATTCAACACACACGTTTAAATCATAGACTTAAAAAATGATGGACGACGCCCCTTCGCTCTTTTCCATCAGAGAGAACTGAAGCCGCCAGTGTCTCGATATGACGCTGACATCTTGGAACTTGAGTCTGCGCACTTGCCCTTTTCAAGACCAGACATGCGCAGTCGTGAGCAGGAAGTAAAGCCGCAAAATCAAGGCCGCGCCCTCATTCTCGTGGAATCAAACGCCCCGCACTTTCATTAAGTGTCTTCTGTCTGCTTCTTTCTTCTCCAATGATGTCTGCTGTTTGCAGAACCTCGTTAAAATAAGGTAAATACAACTACTAACCACATAATCAACATTATTAAAACAAGTCCGCTGGTGCTTCAGTGACTACCTCGCACAGAGAACCTGTCAATCATGATGTCAGAGCACCGTTTTTATCATCACATAACTAACTAAAAACAAACTTATTTTAAAAACAAACACTTGAAATTACAACAACGTGATAGAAACTACAGTAAATGACAGAAACTATCTTTGGAAAAAGGATATGTGAAGTGTAGTTTAATTGTTTAGTTGGTCTCGCGTCCCATTGAATAACATGGGGAGGCGGGGGTTATGAGCTATACTTGGACCGGCCACAGGGGGGCGATCGAGACGTTTTGGCTTCACTTTTGAGGGCTTGTGTGGCATGCTTGGTTTAAATACACAGCACACACCAATCAACCATTGTACATCAATACCTTAATCAAACAGTTTCACCCCTTAACCCCCACACTTGCTATCTCCCACTCCCATAAGGCAACATAGCACATGTACAAAAAGCCTGAAAAAAGTCCATTCCGGTCTTTTACTCAAATCCAGATGGCCGCCACCATGTATGTTGATCCAGGTGATGGTCAACAGGTTAAAAATATCCATGAGGTTAGTGCTCAGGTGGCCAGTCTGAACACAACAGTCTAGTTGTAGGTGTTTGGGTGAATGTGTGTGGAAGCCATCTCTCACTTTGCGGGTCCCTCAAGGTAAATAAAGATTTTATGTGTTCTGGTGATTCAAGGGGAACACAGGGAACAGAGGTCAGCTCTGTGACGTCGCTCAACCACGTTGGTTAATGGTGTCATGCAGGTTAATTAATGTTAGATATTTTGGTTTAAATTACAGACACCGCATCTTACGACTATTTCGAATTTCGCTTTATTTCCAGGTTCAATCATAGACTCGTTCTTACACACTAGAGCTCGTTCACACATGCACACTCTTCACACGCGACGCTTTAAATCTCTTGACAAACTAAAAGACGTTAATGGCATTAGTGTGTATTCTAGATTGCACTGAATGGCAGCTTGCTTATTTTGCCAGTTTTATTTAGTCCACATGTCATAAAAACTATAAACTCTGCTTCTAACCACTGGTCGAGATCTAGGTCTGTCGAACACACAGCTCTGCTAAGCTGTTTGCGAATATTCGTTGGAACGATGGTTTCGGGAAACGCACCTCAGCTCAACAGTCCTGTGTTAAAATAAATCGACTACCCAACAGACTCAAAGTTTATGACCCAAACCCAGAATTAGAAAGTAATTGTCATGGGTGGTGTTGTTCCCGTAGGTGGATCCGAGCGGGGAGATCGTGTTGCTGTCTCAGGGTGGCTGTCCCTGGAAAGAGCATCTGTTTTCCCTGGAGAAGGAGATGAAGGTGGACGTGCCCATTAAATTTGTGCTCTACACGGATCAGAACGAACACTGGAGAATCCAGTGTGTCCCGGCCGGACTGAACACCTTCCAGAACAGGTATGGCTTTTCCTGACGTCTTTGTGTCGTGCATCACTAATTGATTGTAAGTTTCCGCTGATGGTGCGTTGCGTCTCTAGGTTGAGTATTTTGGAGGAATGGCGAGGTGTCCGGGACGAAGCGCTGTCCAAACTCAGTGGGATTCCTGGATGCATCTTCGTCCATGCCGGTGGTTTCATTGGAGGGAACGAGACGAAGGAGGGCGTTCTGGAAATGGCCAAAAGAACGCTTCAAACGGCACCCAAACCTTTACACAACAACTGACACACACCTGTAATTCACCTTCACGTCACACAGCTCTCATGAAAACCAATAAATCCAAAACTGTATTTTATTTATTGTTTGTATTCACTAAAAAAAAATGATGGATTTATATATATATATATATAATATATATATATATATTATTTCTGCATCCTGTTCCTGTGCATCAGTGAAAAACAGCAACCTAGACATTTACGGTGATCTGCGCAACCGTTTATACAGATGATGAAAATACTGACCTAGTTTTTGCCCTAATAAACAGTTTGGTCATACAGAAGTTGGAAGGAGATATTTCTTCTGTAAATCGAGGAAAAGGAGTTTCCCTGCACATTCACTATATAAAATTCACTGCAGGAAAAAGTTCACGTGGCCGTCGTCAGATTTGGCAGATTTGACTTCAGTCGATTTCAGTGAGGCGTGGTGGTTTATGGCATGAGCAGCATCACTGAAGTGGTATTCTGGACCTGTGAATAAAACAGCAAAATAACAATAACATCTTCATTAGATACCTTAGATGAAGTTTGATTAATATGTACATACAGTAGCCTACTGGAAAAAAGTCTGGACCAATTACTATTTTTAAAAGAAGTTTTTTTTTATTACGCTCTACAAGCCTGCATTTATTTGATCAAAAATACAGAAAAACCCCCCCCCAAAAAAACAGGAATATTCAGCATGGATGTGTTAAATATATAAAAAGTGACAGTGAAGGATTTAAACAAAAGCGTTGCTTTGCACTCTAGTTGCAGTTCTGCAACACACTTACTCCTTTATGCAACACACTTGGTCCTTCATACTACACTCTATTTCATACATAAGACACTTTGTTCAAAAATGAAATCTCAGGGTGTAATTTGGAAAACACATGTATTCAAAATACAAAACACATTGGGTTATTCCAACCACTCAAATACTCACCCAAAGGCACTTAATTGCAAAACTGAACACCAATCAGCCAACTACAAAAAGCCCTCAGTTTAGCCATTTGAAGAACTTTGCAAGCATGGATAGAGGGAGGGAGAGCAAGAGGAAGAGGAGGTCAAGGTCGAAGAGGCCATGCACGGACTCTGATGATATACTGTAAGATCAACTTTGGTGGACCATGTAATCAACCATGGCCTGACGATGAGGGAGGCTGGGCAGAGAGTCCAGCCACATTTACAAAAGCCACTTCCCAGTGACATCTATAATACTGTAAGAAAATTCTGACTAGAAAACAGGTATGTCTTCACCTCTCTTCTACTCCACTCAGATGGTATTGACAGCACTGTACTGTATATCACATCAATGACTAGAAGACCTTTTGGGAGAGGACGCCAATGACTGTTCACACAACAGAAGGAACTCACCATTGTGGACCTAGTGAGGGCAGACAATGCCATCCGTCTCCACCAGAAAATACTTGCATACAGAACAGTGTTCAACAACATAAACCACGTGAGGATCACCACCATCAGACGCATCTTGGGAAAACACAGCATCACCATGAAGCAGCTCTACAGAGTCCCATTTTAGAGGAACAGTGACAAGGTCAAAGGACTTCGAGCTGAATATATGGGTAAGTGTAACTGTCCTTTACATGTACAATACAGTATTTGGTGAAATCCAGTACCAGCTGAATATGTACCATATCAGGACCACATGGATCCATTTGGAGAGCTACACAGGTATGTGATGGGGTGAGGGTTCTGTATGTGTAGCACTATAGTGCAGTAATATGCTCTATAGTGCATACAACAGTCAACATATACTCACATTTCTAGATGCTGTCCATAATGTATGTATACTGTAATATATATAGTGTTATTTCTATTACAGTATTACAGTGTGTGTATATATATATATATATATATATATATATATATATATATATATTGCTTTATCTGAATTTATCTCACTGCAATGTACAGTGCTGCAATGTACAATATTGAGTAGGCCTGTTTGCTTTTTTGGTTGTTTGAAAATGTTCCTCCTGAAAATATGCCTTCTGAATAAACAGTCAAAATCAAAGACTGCAGTGTTTTATATAAAGTAGAATAGTGTGTTCCCTCTGATCTGAAAGTGTTAGCATATGGTGCAAGTATGTGTCATTTTGTCATCAGAGTTACATTTTGACAAAGGAATGTTAGGTTTTGATCGTAGAGTTTCAATTTGACACAGATGTGAACGGTATACAGTATTGTATACCAGTGTTGTGTCACGTTTACTTATGTGTAGAGTTTTGGCACAATGAGCGAAATTTTGCAAAATGTGTTCAAGCAATGGGCAAAAACTGTAAGCACCATTTATAACATTTGATAATAAATCAGAATATTTTCTGAAGGATCACGTGTCACTAAATTCAGCTTTGCATCATAGAAATATATTTTAAAGTATAGTAAAATAGGAAAACCATTATTTTAAATTTTAATAATATTTCACTATATATTATTTTTCTGTATTTTTGATCAAATAAATCCAGGCTTGCTGAGCAAAAGAGACTTCTTTCCAAATGAATGTACTTTTTAAGTAAAAATATACAACATTTAAAATAAAATGTTGTATAAACTAAAAGGTTAGAAATCATTTTTGTTTCAAGAGTTTTTTATTGGGGGTGGGGGGCCTCCAACATGAATATTTGCCTAGGGCCTCCAAATGTCTAGAACCGGCCCTGATGGGGAACACGATGTGACACACACGCGCGCGCACACACACACGTCTCTTACTGTAATGTGACTTTCAGCTGCTCTTCAAAGAAATTCCAGAAGGTGTCAGGATTTCTCTCAAATTGTATCAATAAGTCCAGCAAGTCTTCATGTGTCCAGTTCCTCTGTGCTCTTCTGGGTTGTTTTCCCGGATGTCATTGAGTTTAAAGGATTAAAAATAAATGAACAAATAAATATGACCGTTTTAGCATCTCCCAGGTTGGGTCAGACCAATTCATCTCTAGTAAATGTGACAGCATGTTTATATATTTCATTTTGGCCTAGGGCTACTCACATAGGCTATATTATTATTTGCTTGTAAGTCTCCCGTGGACCAAATGGCTGCATGCTGTCACAAGCTCTTGTCTGAGATGTCTCGGTTTCACTCCCTCAAACGTGAAACTTGCACTGAAACTGAAACTTACCATAATGACCTATTGGTTTTCATTAAACCGAGAGAAATGGGATTTTGTTTTATTGACGATCACTGAGAAATGGTCTGTTGTTTAAAATGCAAAAAAAAAAAAAACATTTATTATTTTCAAGGTGAAAAGGATTCATTTGCCTCGATCCACGCCGAAACAAAACGTCTAAATGTCACGTTTTTAATGAAGCAGCCTAAATGGTCCACTTTGGAAAACGTGTAGATGTCACGGTTGAACCCCCTCAAGCGTGAAACTTACACGTTTGCGTTAACACGCTCCTCCAGTGGAGAGATACCCGTGTTGACCTATTCTACACGCAATCGCCTCTGCCATAACGACCTATTGGTTTTCATTAAACCAAGAAAAATGTAATTTTGTTTTATGTAGCCTACGATCACTGAGAAATGTTCTATTATTTAAAACGCAAAAAACATTTATTATTTTCAAGGTGAAAAGGATTCATTTGCCTTGATCCGCACCGAAGAAAACGTCTAAATGTCACGTTTTTAATGAAGCAGCCTAATGAGTAAAACGTGTAGATGTCACGGTTTAACTGTGATAGTTTAAACTCAAAACCATAAATAGGGCTATACTGCCCTCTTGTGTCAAATTATATTTCTATATTTATTTTTCCAACAAATAAAACCAAACCTGCAATAAAAACCATCCAATAAACCCTTGAAGTCAACAGACTCAGTGGCTCAGTTGTTGAAGCGTTGGGCTTTAATCAGGAAGACCTGAATTCAAATCCCATTCTTGCTTATGTTAAATTGTTGTGATTATATCAAACAAAGTGGCCAAAACAACATTTCTCCAGCCGACAAGACTAATCACGTTGGTCCACTTTGGAAAATGTTTAGATGTCATGGTTTCACCCCCTCAAACGTGAAACTTTTAAACTTACCATAACAACCTATTGGTTTTCATTAAACCAAGAAAAATGGAATTTTGTTTTATTGACGATCACTGAAATGGTCTATTATTTAAAATGTAAAAAACATTTATTATTTTTAAGGTAAAAAAAAAGGATTAATTTGTCTTGATCCACGCCAAAACAAAACGTCTAAATGTCACGTTTTTAATGAAGCAGCCTAGATGGTCCACTTTGGAAAACGTGTAGATGTCACGGTTTAACCCCCTCAAACGTGAAACTTACACATTTGCGTTAACACGCTCCAGTGGAGAGATACCCGTGACCTATTCTACACGCAATCGCCTCTGCCATAACGACCTATTGGTTTTCATTAAACCATGTCTCAAGTTAAAACACTCATAAAAAGTGTTCCTTCATAGGTTTGCTCATTTTCTCAACTGAGTCCTGTTCAGAGGGACCCTGGCTGTCATTTTACTGTATAGACCAGGGGTCCCCAACTAAATTGGCAAGAGGTCCACTAACCCAATGAGCCCAGTAAACGAGGGTCCGGACATGCAAAAACACCTGGCAAAATAAGTTCTTTCGTTTTATTAAATTGTAACCATGTCGACAAATTGACAAAATTTTTGACAATAAAATCTTTATCTTTAAATGTATTCAACTGATTCTGTTGAAATTCATTCAAGTATTATTTCATTTTAGTGCAAATATTCAAATGTCAAACCTTTCAACATCAATAACAGCAACAGGAAGCATAATTTTTATTGGCGGATAATTTTCATTGAAAGTTGTGCGTCTTGTCTCGAAATGCCGCTTGATGTTTCCACTTATAACAACAGCAACAGACTCCGAACAAATAAGACACATGGGCCTCGTAGAGCTCGATGACGGCAAAAATGAACACGTACACTTCAGTCCACTCATCTCGAAAGATGCGGTTTTCAGAGTCTCACTTTCTAATTTTTGACAAAGCCATAATAATTCAATTCACGAATATCATAGTAATGTGTGTACAAGCCAAAGTTTGTGATCTCTCCAGATCCCGGCTCTTGCAAAGGACCTGACACAGACATAGCTGCCCGCGGCGCACGCCTGTAC
>NW_024121211.1:15146534-15193894 GCF_016745375.1 Pimephales promelas | reverse complement strand
CATTAGCTCGGACCAAGGGGAAGTCAAATATTTTGGTTTGAATATGGTGAACCTCTCTCTGAGCCTATGTCCCCGTATGGCAAGCCTTTTTAACATTTAAAAGCTAAGTTTGCCTATCCGGAGTTAACATTGTAGATGTCAACAACGTCTTTCTGACTAGTCGTAATTACATTTTGGATAGTTTGTATTATCATTTAATAGATATCCTGTAACGTTATTGTGACTAGTCGAAATGACAGATAGAGTATGGCAAGCTGTTTTAACATTTAATCATTTAATCATGAAAGGGCCAGAGCCTGCGGCACCACCACCCCGGTAGGTAACTAAAGGAACCGGGGTTGCGGTGCCACCGGCTTGGGCCCGCCATCGCTGCTCGCAGATATATATATATATATACTGTATATATATATATATATTTTTTTAACAGTCAGACATGTAAACCAACATAGTGCAGTAGTGAGCAATCTTGTAATTCCATAATTCCAGAAGTGACATAAGAGTGATTTAAGTGTTTTATCTAAGTGTGTATGTGAGTGGGTGTTGTTTGTGGGTATGTGTATGCGTAAACAAAGTAAACATTTATTATTTATTACCATTGTCATTACCCTCACAGTGTTTCCGCTACATTCATTCTCCCGTGTCGGGCCGCCACACTTAAAATCCTCCCGCCACGGCTGCAGCTTCTGACGTCTGACATTCTGTATAGTATTGTGTTATTTTGTTAAGCCCCACTAAAGGCATGAAAAAAACTTTGTAAAGCACAATCAAGTTTTCACACTATATTACAAGACTTCTAAAGTCATTCAATAGCATAATGTGTAGTAAAATTAATATTTTAGTCGCTAAGTTAAAGTTAACGGAAAGTCATCTCGCCTCAGTCATTCTCCATTCAGCATTCACACAGCGCGTCGCGTTCGGTTGCGACGGTAACACGACGACACTCTCTTCAAGATCAATGTTCCCAATATTATACTTTATTTGTAGATAGCATAAAGGTCTATGAATTGCATAAAATGACTTTGCTGGAGTGGAGTTTATTGCCCTTTCTAAATCACATTTCCTTCTCCCGGGTGTATGTAAGATTACAGCACTGGAGTCGAGAGTGCTATTGTTCTTCATGCGCACTGAAATTTAAAACTGTTAAAAGAAAAGGCTGAAAAAAACTGTTGCATAGACAGAATACACTAAGCATTAGTGCTGCACGATTAATCATATCGCAATCGTAATAGCGATCTCAAACCTATGCAAAATGCCGCGATTTTATATGAAACAAATTAGGGCTATTAACGCAGCATCTCTTCTTTTTTGTCATCCTTTGACTAGTGTTACATGATCCCGCTCTTATTTGTGCAAATGCCTTTTCGCATTTTGCATGACAAGAAGTGAAGAGCTGCCTGTGAATGCCCTAGAATAGATGAGACTCGCAGAAAGACGCGCGCCATAATGTGCATGCACTGTTTAGAGCTTGAACGAACAATAGCACACACAATTATGCCAAAATATCGTTTTATCTAGTATCTTCATAACATAAGAAAAGTCTTATGGATGCTTTTGCATTGTTGTGCGCTATGAGGTGCGTGTGAGATCCGCGTCTCGGCAACGGGTGCTCTTAAAGCACAAGCAGCGAATAAAGCGTTCTGTCAGTAAAGTTAAAAGAACAAAGGGAAATTAGAAAATTACTCACTGATCTTAACTAAAGAACTTGGTAACACTTAAGAATACTGTATCTTACTTACTGCAGAATTAATAAGGAATTATTGACGAACTAATAGGTAATTCTTCATTAACTACTTCTTCACTACTGTTAACTACTAAGGAAGATGTGTTAACTAATTAGTATGTAATATAATTGTATGATTGTGTTAAGTATCAGTTAGTTAATCAATAACTAATGAATTCTGTCATCCCTCCTGAAGAACTACTACTAATTATCTACTAATTGAGGTTCAAGAAAAATAACTAAGAAGTAACTACTGAACAGTCATACAAAACTAACGTCAAATTATTTGCATATTTTATATACAGTACTGTGTGTGTCTGTTTTCCTCAGCATAGAATGCCACTGAGTAAATTCATGTATTTGAGGCAACGACTGAGGGAAACTGAAAATATAGAGAACTTATTAGTAATTAATAAATAAGTATCAAATAATTCTGCAGGAATTACTTAGAAGCTGGAACAGTATTCTAAAGTGAAAATATAGGGAACCCATTAGTAATTAATAAAGAATTATCAAATAATTAACCAGGAATTAGGCTACTTATAATCTGAAACAGTCTTCTAAAGTGAAAATATAAGGAACGTATTAGTAATTAATAAATAACTTTTAAATAGTTCTTCAGGAATTACTTAGAAGCTGGAACAGTATTCTAAAGTGAAAATACAGGGAACCCATTAGTAATTAATAAATAATTATCAAATTAATTATATAGGAATTAGGCTACTTAAAACCTGAAACAGTCTTCTAAAGTAAAAATATAAGGAACTTATTAGTAATTAATAAATAATTATTAGATAGTCCTTCAGGAATTACTTAGAACCTGAAACAGTATTCTAAAGTGACAATGTAGGGAACCCATTAGTAATTAATTAAGAATTACCACATACTTCTGACTCAAATCAAACTTACTGTAAACCTTACTGTAAACTTACTAAAACCTTATAATAACAAGGTGTAATATACATGATATGTTTTTGCTTATTTGTAGATCATAGCCTATAGGTAAATGTCTGCACTTCTCTTTCTTATTAGTGCTGAAGAATAACAAACTGACTACTGTGTATGACTGTTAATTAGTAGTTACTTCATAGTTATTTTTCTTGAACCTTAATTAATAGATAATTAATAGTAGTTCTTCAGGAGGTATGACGGAATTCATTAGCTATTGATTAACTAACTGATACTTAACACACTCATAAAATTATATTACATACTAATTAGTTAACACATCTTCCTTAGTAGTTAACAGTAGTGACTTAAGTGTTAATAAAGAATTACTTATTAGTTCTTCATTAATTCCTTATTTGTTATGCAGTAAGTAAGATACAGTATTCTAAAGTGTTACCAAGAACTTTTGTAGCTTTAATAAGGATTATTCTATATATAATTTATGATTCATGCAGTGCAGACTCTTTGATAACTTTATTCAATTTCTGTACCTGTTAAGACAAGAAGGACACAATAAATATGTTTTTTATTATGGGTTTATGTGGGGGGGGGGGTTATTTCAAATTCACTTCATTTAAAAGCTGTTATATTTTTTAAGCCTATATTTAAAAAAAAAAGAAGTTGACAGCTTTCAATTGTAATGATGGAATCACTGTAATGTTGGTTTGGTTGATGGTTTATTGATCATTATAGGTGTTATCAATCATTTAGTTGTTTTTAGTTTGAGTTGAGAAATAAACATTAATATACAGAATGATCACTAATCTGTGTGTGCATTTTACTTTAGAACCAAGCAAGTTGGACTCATGAAACCATTTTATTATATCGGAATCGTAGCCTAGAAATCTAGACGCACCCTAGCGGCAGCAAAAATTATTTTGCAGCAAAGTGTGGTCTAGCAACTCTCCATAGACGTTTGAGCTGGAAAACCCCAACTCTGGTAGGGCCAATCACATCGTGTATAGAGTCGGAGGGCGGGCTTAACATAATGATGACAGAGTTGCGACGGTCAGAGCAAGCTCGGACATATTCGGTTTGAAGTCGTTCTTCCTCGGATGCGGCCGGCGCCACGCTCGCTGTTACAAAAAAAGCTGTGGCGAAACTTGTCATATTTGCCACGCTTGTGCTGTCACGTCGAGTATAAAGGCTTTACTCTGTGTCAGCGCGCGCTCTGATCGGACATCTCCCGAATCATCTTCACCACCCCGAAGCACCACTACTCCGCCTCCGTTTCCCTCGTAAGCTGTTTAAACATTCTCTATGATATTATTTTTTTTTAATGACACACTGTCTCTTTCTCTCTCATACACACACAAACTCACACATACTGTCTCTTTCTCTCTCACACGTACACATGTTGGCTAGTTATAAACTCTTTAGACTTTTAATGATTAGTGTTTTATTTTTAAAGTTTGTGGGTCGTGTTAAAAAAAATCCCTTATTTTGGGGATGGATTCCGGGAAATCTCCCTTATTTTCAATGTTCAATGTTGACAGCTGGACTGGTTACGGTAAAAGTTTAATATATCAAATTGCTCCGCTGAGTAGGCCTACGTCACCGTCTTTGTTGCTCTGATTGGCCTTAGCGCTATCCAATTGCGTGCAGAGAGAATTTGAAAGACAACCATTTATCCCGCCCCTCGGATTGAGCCCTGTCAATGAAGAGTTTTCAGACCTAACATCTTGATGTAGGTCTGGCATGCCAGGCTATCGGAATCGCATATCGCAATTGAAATATTGGCTCAATAATGGCAATATGACATTTTCCCCAAATCGTGCAGCCCTACTAAGCATAGATTATAGATATAATCCCTTCGCTATGTTCTTTTCAATGTGAAGCGTTGCGTGCTGTGACTTGGTGTTGCTTCAAGTGCATCATTCTGCACACGGGATGCGCATGATCGCTTATAATACTTTGGGGACACAAGGGGGCGTGGCCTAAGGGAATATCACTCGTGGGCCACGCCCCTCCCCCTGGGGAAATGGGCCTGCCCCCACAGCTTGGAAAAATCATAGAGGAAACACTGCCTCACCACCCCCACTTCCCACTACCACCATATTGCCAATATTGTATCCTTCCTCCTATGCAACAATTGCCATTGTCAACCCTGTCGAAAATAAAAGATGATATAATAAGATAAGATAACCTTCCCCCACATCTCTTCAGTCCCTAACTTCTCCTATTTTTTTTGGTGTGTGTGTTATGGGCAATGTCTAAAGTGCATTAAAAGAGGGAGTACAGTGCGAGAGTGTCTCAACTTGGGACAGAGATGCTGTCCCATTGAAACCACTGAACCCCTGAACCAAAGGTCATTCATGTAGCTATGATAGAGGACACATGGTTCAGCGTATTTTAATAACCACAGTAGGCTTAACAGTAATATAATATTCTGATATAAGATACAAATTGACCAGACACAATATGTGATATATGTAATGTATTTTAGAAATCACACACTATAAATATGATAAAGAAGCAGAAACAGATAGTTGCAGTAAAGTAAGATATTTTAATAAGTTGAAGAAACAATTTATGATTTGTGACACGCACACACACGAACAGACATACAAACAAACACGAACAGACACACACACACACTCTCTCTCTCACACCACACACACACACGCACACACTCTCTCTCTCTCTCTCTCTTCTCTCTCACACACACACACACACACATTCTTTCTCTCACACACACACACACACACACACACACACCCACACACGCACACACACACACACAGCATCATTTTGTTCAGGCCTGCTTTGGAATCCACTGAACACAGCCACCTGTACAAAAAAAAAATAATAATAATAATTAAAAAAAATAGAGAAGAAGCTTTTCAACGTGTTTGCATCAGTAATTTCCAAAAATTAAATTTGGACAACATTAAGCCTACCTTTGTATGTGGATGTGGGAGGGGAAAATGTTGAGGTAAAGCCCTATTCGGATTAACTTTACAAGGGTTGATGGAGTAAGTTAATAATGTAATTTTACCACAGGACTTCTGTAATATTAATAGCCAATTCGCACAGGATAAGATATAGGTTATCAATAAAACTAGCAGAAGTGGGAGGGGTAACTCAATTTGCGCATCACTGTCATGCGTATATTACATTGCTTCCTGATATCACATATATATATTCATACAACAGGGCGGTTGAATGCTTGAATCTGATAACCGAGAAGCTCTTGTAATTATTACTTTACCCCACCTCTCCATGTCAGGTGAACACCGGCTGGTGCAGTAAACAGCCTAGCTAATGTTAGCTGGTTACGATTTCAGCACAGTAATATCAAAGATCCTTGCTCCTTCTAGTTTATCTTGTAATAATCTATGCACAAAATACAACCAATAGTACGGTAATGTCAAAACTTGTGAAAAGTAATCCCCCGGGCCCTATTTTCGATGGTCCGGCGATTAGAACAGGAAAATGCTCCACAGTGCTCTCAAGTCAAGTAAAGTCAAATATATTAATATAGCGCTTTTCACAATACAGATTGTATCAAAGCTGCTTCACAGTATCAATCAAGACAACTTAACATTGTTTGTTTATTCATGAAAAAAAGACAATCAAGTTTGCTAGAGCTCATCAATGGTATGATGGGTCATTTAATTTGAATAATATCCCCAACTGAGCAAGCCAAAGGCAACAGTGGCAAGGAACTGAAAAACTCCATCAAGTGACCCGATGGTGTCCTAAAACTCCATCAGATGACCCAATGGAGAAAAAAAAAATTAGGGAGAACCCAGGCTCAGTCGGGAACCAGTTCTCCTCTGGCGTTTATGAACTAGAGGCTAAATGTATAGTAACTGTAAGATAAGAAATGTATATGAATGCCTAGCTAAATAGATGCATCTTTATAGTTTAAAACTGGGAGAGCGAGTCTCAGCAACGAACAATATCAGGAAGGCTATTCCCGAGCTTCGGAGCTAAATGTGAAAATGCTCTTCCTCCTTTGGTGGATCTGAATATCCTAGGAATGACCAGAAGCCTCGAATTTAGTGATCTTAAAGAGCGTGATGGATTGTAGGGCGATAGAAGAGCTGTTAAATAGACTGGAGCTAAACCATTTAGAGCAGAGGTCTCAAACTCGCGGCCCGCGGGCCATTTGCGGCCCGCGGGATGATATTTTGTGGCCCCCTACTTGATATTAAAATGTAATGTTAAAGTGCGGCCCGCCGTTGCGTTTGCCGCGTTTTTTTTTTAATTATTATTTTTATCCCTTATGGGCTACCATAGTCTCGTGACAGCTTACGGAGGGTTTGTTGTCAGTTGTCATAGACAACCACAAAATACAAATATACTGCACCTGGAAAAAATGAGCTTCAATTATGAGCGCGCTGGGTGCTTGATGCGCGCCTACATCTGAAACGTACTTGAGCGTGCAAAATATGTGAGCGCGATATGTGAACAGGCGAGCTACCACCACCAAATCAGGCCACAGCTAACTGATAGTTTATGACGTGTTGGATACCCCTGCTGCTCTAAAACAATGTGAGAATAATCATTTTGAGCTTGTAATATGTGTTGTGTCTGAACGCGTTCAATTAACTCATTCATATTTTGGGCGAACGTGAACTGAACGTAGCCTACAGTATTACTGCCTGATGAACGTTAGTGAACTCGTTCATTCAAGTGTCTGTGTATCATTTAAAAGGGTTTTATGAGGTCGGTGAGGATGGGAAAATCTTATGTTTGTGCAAACTTTGCCCTTCGATAAAATGATTGTTATCTGTGGTTGTTGTATATTCTGTGGCAATAATAATAATAGCCTAATAATAAAAAAGAAGCTCGCAGCAACATATGGAAAAAAAAGAACTAACTAGTTCATTTTTGAAATATGAACTGAACTAGTTCATTTTAAAATTTGTGAACTGAACTTTGAACTAGTTCATGTAATGAACTTGGTCCAACAGGTTGATAAGAAGGTTTGCTTTGATATGTGCAAAGTCAGTAATTTGCACATATCAAATTTTCAAAAGCAGTAATTGTTTTTCTAAGTATAATAAAAGGAAATGTGCCTTTCGGGAAAAAAAAAAAAACATTCAATAAAATAGTGTTGTATAAAGAAAATAAAAAGCAAATATGACTATCATCACAAAGATGTGTATAAGAAAAAGACAGAAAGTTAAAATTAACTTCAACTGTCAAAAGGACACCTCATGAAGAACCAATCGTCTACAGAAAGGAATGTTCAAATTCAGAGGAACAGTTCAGGAGAAACGTTAATGTCAGTTGTTCCATTTTTGGAATACTTAAATACATTTTTTTTTTTTTTGGAATACTTGATGCGGCCCGGCCTGACCCAGACTCTATCTCCAGCGGCCCCCAGTTAATTTGAGTTTGAGACCCCTGATTTAGAGCTTTATAAGTCAAAAGCAATACCTTTTAATTAATACAGAACTTTGGTAACCAATGAAGTGATGATAGAATCTGTGTTATATGATCATATTTTCTTGATCTAGTAAGAACTCTAGCGGCTGCATTTTGCACTAACTGTAGCTTGTTTATTGAGGATGACTGACAACCAGCTAATAAAGCATTACAGTAATCTAGTCTCGAGGTCATGAATGCATGAACCAACTTTTCTGCATCAGAGACTGATAGCATGTTATGTAGCTCAGCGATGTTTCTAAGGTGGAAAAAGGCTGTTTTTGTAACATGAAATATGCTTTCCAAAAGACAGGTTGTAGTCTAATGTAACACCCAGGTCTTTTACTGTAGCGGATAAAGTAACAGGGCATCCTAATATGTTAAAGTCGTGCTGCGAAAGGTTTTGTGGACAGTTTTTAGAACCGATAAGTATTACCTCTGTCTTGTCTGGATTTAATAAAAGAAAATTACGCGTCATCCAATCTTTTATATCTTTAACACAATCTGTCAATTTGGATAATTTAGCGTATTCATCTGGCCATGATGAAATATATATTTGAGTGTCATCAGCATAACAATGGAAACTAATTCCATGTTTCCTTATAATATTACCTAGTAGCAGCATATATATTGAGAATAATAAAGGGCCTAACACAGATCCCTACGGCATTCCATAGTTTGCCGAAGTTATGATACATTTTTCTCCATTTAAGTAGACGAAATGGTAGCGGTCAGATAAGTATGACCTGAACCAGCTTAATGCTTGTCCTTGAACACCAGTGTAATTGTGTAGTCGATCTAAGAGTATTGTGTGATCTATAGTATCGAACGCAACGGTAAGATCAAGTAAAACTAGTATTGAGATACAGCCTTGGTCCGAAGGTAAAAGTAAATCATTTGTGATTCTAACAAGCGCAATTTCAGTGCTATGATGTGGCCTGAATCCAGACTGAAACTTTTCATAGATGTTGTTTTCTTGCAAGAAAGAGCTGAGTTGAGCGGACACAACTTTTTCTAATATTTTTGACATAAATGGAAGATTTGAGATGGGTCTGTAATTTGCTAGGTCATTTGGATCTAATTGTGGTTTCTTAAAAAGAAGTTTTATAACTGCCAGCTTGAACGTTCTTGGAACATGACCTAAAGATAAAGATGAGTTAATAATATTAAGAAGAGGCTCTTCCACTATAGGTAATACTTCTTTCAATAGTTTAGTTGGTATAGGATCTAATAAACATGTTGTTGTTTTAGATGAAGTGATAAGTTCATTAACTCTTTTTGTTCTATGGTTGTAAAGCATTGTAATTAGCCTGACGTCATCATACTCATATTCTTGTCGGAATATGAGTCTGTAACTGCTCTGTAGGGCTTTGATTATGAGCCGTGTCTTAACCGAACCAGGAAGAAAAAAAAAACTGTGCATTCAATTGGATAGTGTCACGACACACACAGGAGAGAGACAGCAGATCCAATTGCAGTAAGATGTTCTTTTAATAGGGTAATCCATAAATCATAATCCAGTCCAGGCAGGGGTCAAAATCCAATAAGGCAATTCAAATACAAAACAAGAACAGATAAATACTAGAACAACCTTGAAATCACAACAGAAGTGTGGGACAAATTACAACGACTCCGTACACATACTAACACAGACAGGGAATATATACACATATCTAACAAGACTAACACAGAACAGCTGGGAACAATGATTACGGGGAACAGCAGAGTGCAATGAACTGATGAGTGACAGTGACAGACAGAATGCTGGGAAATGCAGTTCCAGAAGTACATGACACCGAGGGGAAGGAGGACATCTAGTGGACAAACAAGGGAACACAACCAGACACTGTGACAGATAGTCGGTAAACCTACAACCAATCAGAGCAATGCAGTAAGTCAGCTACTTGCATACAGTTGTCAACTACAGAACGTAGCCTAACTTTACTTATTTTAGAAGTTAAATAGCAAGTGTTGCTTCTTTAACTTACTCCTCCATGAGTGCGACCAAAGGAGAAACCACAACGACCACAGGCTTTTCATTGCGTCTCATCTTCTTAGCGACCGTCAGAGCCAGCTGATAAGTTGCACTTTTACCGAATCATGTAGGGAGGATGGCAAAAAATCTTTCCGATCGACAAATGCCTTGATTGCAGTTCTCTGTTCGTCTATTAAAATTAATGCGCTGTCAATTTATTTCACAACAGATGCAACAGCAGAATCTATACATCTCAATTCTCCAGCTGCAGTCATCGTTGAGGGAAACCAGTTAAGCACTCTTTGATAACGTGATGATTACGTCCTTGCAGATCACCTGTCCATCATCGTATAAAGCCCGCCCTGGCAATTTGATTGGCCCGAACGCCTTTTACCTGATCATAATTACTCCTCAATGGATCGAGTCCAGACCAAACTTCCCGACCAAAAAATGTTGTGGGCGGAGTTCGGGCTGGCATCCAGGCTACATTGTAATTGTTCTTGCGGGGTGATAATTGCGGCTGAATTATAAGGGGCGAGCAAAGATTGAGAGTTTACGATTGTGATTCTGTTGTTTTCAATTTTCTCGGTGAAGAAGTTCATGAAATCATTACTACTAAACTGTAACGGGATATTTTGTTCAGGTCTCGTCTGTTTATTTGTTAATCTAGCCACGGTGTTAAATAAAAACCTTGGATTATTTTGGTTGTTTTCTCTTAGTTTGCTGAGGTGCTCAGCCCTGGCCGTTTTAACCCTTTATGACCTGCCATAGAACAGTTCCACCAGAGTATATCTTTCTATTTTTACATGCTGTGCTGTCATTCTTTTGAGCATTTTCATATGCCATACATCAAAATAATCCTTACTTTCTCTGGTTGAAGGCTATGTTTGTAAAAAATCAATATTAGCTAGATAAATATCTCAAAAATGCAATAAACAAAAAGAAAAACAATTTCTAAAAAAAAAATTCTACATATTTTATTCAATACAAAAAAATGATAAATGTAAACCTCAAACTTGTCAATGAGAAAAATGTGCATAAAACAGTTTAAAACTATACAGAATTGATTTGAACTGTTTACATCAATTAGTTTTTAAGATACACTCATTTAAAAAAGGGGAGTAAAATGCCATATGTAAAATATTCAATTACATTTGTGGTCAAACAGATAACATTTTGCTTTTGAACATTGATTGAACATTGAATTGGTTAGAATACAAATTAAATAGACCCTGTCAGAACAATTAATAATAAAATAAATATAAAATAAATAAATAAAGGCGATGAGCAGACGGAACTCGGTGCGTCCGTGTACTTTCATTTTGACATAACGTTGCGCGCATGCGCGCACGTCAAGTCAAGTCACATTTATTTATATAGCGCTTTTCACAATACAGATTGTATCAAAGCAGCTTCACAGTGATAACATGTAAGTAGCACAACACAGATCAACAACATTGCTAAACACTAAATAAATAACCCCAACTGAGCAAGCTCAAAGCAAGCCAAAAGCAAGGCGACAGTGGCAAGGAACCAAACTCCATCAGATTGGATGGAGAAAAAACCTTGGGAGAACCCAGGCTCAGTCGGGGGCCAGTTCTCCTCTGGCTTACATTCATATTGTTTAAATATAAATATTAAATATAAATATTGTTTATGAATCAAACGGCGCCATAACATATCGCAGGCGTTGAGTCGTCTCATCATAGGCGTTGAGTCGTCTCATCACAGGCGTTGGGGCATCCGAAATCCCCGTGAGAGGCTGGACACAAAACTGGACCTGACGAACGCCATTTTTCTCGGGACAAGCGTCCCGAGATAACAGCAGAAAGGCAGATGGGAAATAATTAGCATAGCTGATGTTCATAATAATTTCCGTTATAACTCACAAACTCTCCGTAACCCGAACTCTCCGCAACCCAACCATACGCGCCGACCCGTTTGTCTAAGAGACTGTCGAGCCCCACTGGTGCGTTAAGCAGTTTCAGTGGCAAACGGTTCCGTATGGCATAACAGAGGACTAGAAGGTAAGCATTATGTGAATGCTTGACTAAAGAGATGCGTCTTTAATCTAGTTTTAAACTGTGTCAGCGAGTCAGAGGCTCGGACCGTATCGGGAAGGCCATTCCAGAGCTTTGGAGCTAAATGCGAGAACGCCCTCCCTCCTTTACTGGACTTCGATATCCTAGGAATGACCAGAAGCCTTGAATTTAGTGATCTTAAGGAACGCGGTGGATTGTAGGGCGAAAGAAGGTACATAGGTGCTAAACCATTTAGGGCTTTATAGGTCAGTAGTAGTATTTTGTAGTTGATGCGGAACTTAATAGGTAACCAGTGTAGAGATGATAAAATCGGTGTTATATGATCATATTTTCTTGACCTAGAAAGAACTCTAGCAGCTGCATTTTGTACTAACTGTAGCTTGTTTATTGAGGATGCAGGACAACCGGCTAATAAAGCATTACAGTAATCTAGTCTCGAGGTCATGAATGCGTGAACTAATTTTTCTGCATCAGAAATAGATAGCATGTTACGTAGCTTAGCAATGTTTCTAAGGTGGAAAAAGGCTGTTCTTGTAACATATGAAATATGATTTTCGAACGACAAGTTGCGGTCTAGTATAACACCCAGGTCTTTTACTGTTGTTGATAAAGTAACAGGACATCCGTCTATATTAAAGTTGTATTGTGAGAGGTTTTGTGAGTAGTTTTTTGGACCAATAAGTAATACCTCCGTTTTATCTGAATTTAATAGCAGGAAATTACGCGTCATCCAGCATTTTATATCTTTGAGACACTCTGTCATTTTAGATGAGTTAGTGTTTTCATCTGGTCGTGATGAAATATATAATTGAGTGTCGTCAGCGTAACAGTGGAAATTAATTTCATGTTTTCTTATAATATTACCAAGTGGCAGCATATATATTGAGAAAAGCAGAGGGCCTAAAACTGATCCTTGCGGTACTCCATAGTCTACTGACGTTATCTTTGATTTTTTCCCATTTAAACAGACAAAATGAGAACGGTCCGATAAGTACGATCTAAACCAGCTTAATGCCTGTCCCTGGACACCGGTGAAGTTTTGTAGTCGATCCAAGAGTATTATATGATCTATAGTGTCGAACGCAGCGCTAAGATCAAGTAGGACTAGTATTGAGATACAGCCTTGGTCAGAAGCTAAAAGTAAATCATTTGTAATTTTAACTAGCGCAGTTTCTGTACTATGATGCGGTCTGAATCCTGAATGGAATTTTTCATAGATATCATTTTCTTGCAAAAAAGAGCACAATTGAGCGGACACTACTTTTTCAAGTATTTTGGACATAAATGGAAGATTTGAAATGGGTCTGTAATTTGCCAAGTTATTTGGATCTAATTGCGGTTTCTTAATGAGCGGTTTTATTACAGCCAGCTTGTATATTTTTGGGACATGACCTAGTAAAGATAAAGACGAGTTAATAATATTGAGGAGAGGCTCTTCCACTACAGGTAATAGTTCTTTCAGTAGTTTAGTGGGTATTGGATCTAATAAACAAGTTGTTGGTTTAGATGCAATGATAAGTTTATTTTGCTCCTCCTGTCCTATCGTTGTATCGTTGGTTTAGTTGTTCTAGAGGGTCCATAATTGAAGCTGAATCATAAGACACCATAGCGGATTGTACATTTATAATTTTGTTTCGGATGCTTTCTATTTTCGCATTGAAGTAATTCATAAAATCATTACTACTAAACTGTAAAGGTATATTTTGCTCTGGTGATGTCTGTTTATTTGTTAGTCTAGCCACGGTGTTAAATAAAAACCTTGGATTATTTTGGTTATTTTCGATTAGTTTGCGGAGATGCTCAGCCCTGGCTGTTTTTAGTGTCTTTTTATAACGTGACATACTGTCTTTCCACGCGATTCTAAAGACCTCTAAATTAGTTTGTTTCCATTTACGCTCTAAGTTGCGAGTTTCTCTCTTGATAGCATGCGTAGCACTGTTGTACCACGGTGCTTTAATTTTCTCTCGAACCTTTTTTAATCTAATTGGCGCAACAATATCTAATGTACTAGTAAGAATGGTGCTTAAACTGCTAGTCATTTCCTCTAATTCATCTGTTTGTTTGGGTTCACTTAGCAGCTTAGATAGATCAGGTAAGCTATTTGAAAATCCATCTATAGTGGTTGGAAGGATTGTTCTGCCTGGTCTATAACGTGGCGCAACATGACATATTTCAGCAGTACGTATTATGCAAGTCACCATGTAATGATCAGTGACATCATCGCTTTGCGGTATAATATCTATATCAGTTGGATCGGTTCCATATGATATAATTAAATCTAGTGTATGATTTAGACGATGAGTGGGGCCACTGACGTTTTGTTTGACCCCAAAGGAGTTTAATAAATCTGTAAACGCAGCCCCTAAAGCATCATTTGTATTATCTACGTGTATGTTAAAATCTCCAGCAATTATTGCTTTATCGACATTTACCAATAGATCCGAGAGAAAGTATGCGAACTCTTTTAGGAATTCAGCATATGGCCCTGGAGGTCTATATACAGTAGCCAGGGCTAGAGATAATATAGATTTCCTTCTTACATCTAAGAGTGTAACATTTAGCACAAGTACTTCAAATGAATTAAACCTGTGACCTGTTTTCTGAGTAATATTAAAAATATCTTTATAGATTGTTGCAACACCGCCGCCACGACCGATCAGACGAGGCTCATGTTTATAACAGTATCCTGGCGGAGTAGATTCGTTTAGACCGAAATACTCATTTGGTTTAAGCCAGGTTTCAGTAAGGCACAGAACATCGAAGTTATTGTCTGTGACCATTTCATTTACGATAACCGCCTTAGGTGTGAGCGATCTAATGTTTAGGAGACCTAGCTTTAGAAATTGTTTTTGTTGACTGATATTTAGATTTTCTGGTTTAATTACAATAAGATTTTTGCTAGATCCTACACTAGATTTATTGTTTGGCTTCACTAAACGAGGAATAGACACAGTTTCTATATAATGTTCCACACTATGCTTATTAGTTAAGTTTGGACCGCAACGGCTGTAATTTGGACTTTGACTCATTAGTCATCTGGTGCGTAATGTCTTGGAAATGTTGTCCGACAGCACAGCCGCTCCGATTCGGCTGGGATGGAGACCATCTGTGCTGTACAGTCTCGGTCTTTCCCAAAACAGATGCCAGTTATTTACAAAGTGCAGCCCCTGTTCATTACACAATGACATTAACCATTCATTTAATGCAAAAAGTCTACTGAACCTTTCCTGTCCTTGTCTGTACGTGGGAAGCGGTCCAGACACGATGATCGCTGCTTTAGGCGCTGTGCTGCGTACCGTCTCGATCAGGCTCCTGTAGTCCTTCTTCAGAACCTCCGTCTGCCGCAGCCTGATGTCGTTCGCTCCCGCGTGCAGCACAACAGCTCCGACGCGCTCGTCCCCGTTCAGGATCTCGGGAACCTGTGCAGCAACATCAAGAACACGAGCACCAGGAAAGCAGTGAGTGCGCACTTTACCTTTATCCGAATTAGCGCGGACATGGCGGACTATGGATGTGCCGATGATCACGGCGTCATCGCGTTCCGGCTCGCGAAGAGGGGAGAAGCGGTTCCGGGTGGAGATCTCGAAGACCGGGAGGGGCGGAGAGGCAGCTCTGGTGCTGGCTCGAGTCTTCCGCTGTGTGATCCATGGTCCATGTTGTTTCGGTGCCGGAGTGAATGAAGCCTTAGATGATCGCATCTTCCTCGGCAGAGTAACGTACGGCGTAGATGAACTCGGAGTCAAAGAGTGATTTGATTTGTTAGCGTCGGCGCGTGATGCTTCAAGCGTTGAGCGCCGATCCAGCAGCTCGGCTTGCTTCACCAGCAGACCGCGGATCTGTTTCTCGACGTATTCCAGCTCCTGCTTCACCGTGAAGAGCTCGAATGTGTCTTCATCTGCACTCAAAGGTAATGTTAGACACGCATCTGATATGTTCGCCATTATAACGGATGATCAGTAAATTAGTAGTGATACTACAACTATCACTACTAATTTAGGATTGAAATGTCGGAAATAACCAGGATTCAGTGAAACGGGTGTAAAATGAGACGATCAAATAGGCGAGAGGGCACGCGTGGAATGCTAGCGGGCTAAAGGCTAGTAGCCAGGATTTAGGGAGGTTGGATATAAGTAGCGATATCAAAGCAATCCAATTGTTTTTTATAAGGAATACTATCGAGGATAAGTTCACATAATATAAAAATAGAAAGTGCTTGTTTATAAATAAGTGGTAAAGAAGAAAATCAAGGATTTGTGAAGAAATTCTCCGGAGCTACAAACACAAACAACCGATCGCTCGCGCACGCGCAGATTGATTCGGGAATACAACCTATACGTGTGTGTGTGTGTGTGGGGGGGGGGGGGGGGTGTGCGTGTGTGTGAATGTGCTTGTATTTGCGAGTGTATAAACGAGAAAGAAATGATAGAATGAAGCAATGGTAAAAAGACAATAATGATAAGGATCAACATATAGCAGATGGGAGTCAAGTGCGAGTCAAACCTATTATATATTCAGTCAAACGCATGGCCAAAAGACGCTGCTTCTGACGTCACTACATGCGACACAAGCTGGGGTCAAAGTGCACAGGAAGTGATGTCGTGATCAGTCCATGGATCCGTCATCGGAAGACGCAACTATCAATTGCGGATCTATAGCACATGTGTGCAAAGACGTGCAATGCATTTTTGTGTGTTTTTTTGGAAACGCGCATTATTACAGACTCATTAGAGGGTGGAAACCGCGCAACATGAGCATGTTGAGGCTTGATCTGCCATGTGCACCGAACGTGATACCTCATTGCGCCATCGGAAGGCGTTACTATCAATCGCAGATCTACAGATCATGTGTGCAAAGACGTGCAATGCATTTTTGTGATTTTTTTGAGAAACTTATTTTGCGCATTTTGTACAGACTCATTAGAGGGTGAAAACAACGCAACATGCGCATGTTGGAGGCTTGATCTGACCATTTTACATCTCTAGTTTTGTATGCAAAAAGAATGATTGAGCTAGCCACTTGGTTTCAGTTTCTATAGGCTGTTAAAGGAACACTCCGACTTTTTGGGACTTTAGCCTATTCACCTTACCCCCCAGAGTTAGATAAGTCCATACATACCTTTTTCATCTCCGTGCGTGCTATAAGTCTGTTTGACGCACCCACCGCTAGCCTAGCTTAGCACAAAGACTCGATGTGACTGGTTGCAGCTTTCATACTGATCCAAATGAGTGGCAAAATAACGCAAACGTTTTCCTATTTACATGTTGTGATTTGTCTAGTCACATAATGTACAAATAACAAAGTCAAATGAGACACAGACATCTTTTAACCGTATAAAACCTGGGAACTATTCTCTGAAGGCGAAGCACTGCTACTTTGACGGCGTAATAACCGCATCACCGGAGACACGCCGTGGTGAGGGGCGGAGAGTTCGCTCGGTGTTTGGGTAATAGAGTCAGCAATTTATAAATAGTAAAAGCGTAGTTTAGAGTCATGGGTTTTCGCTCTATTGTAAATAGCTGCGACTGTAAACAGGGAGGTAACTATGTTTCACAGAATTCCAACTAAAAACGCTGACTGGATGAAGAAATGGCTAACTTACTCTGGATATTTATCCAAACACACCTAAGATTATCAAGGGACATTATGTTTGCTCGGTACATTTCAATGAGGACGACTATTTTGAAAAAATGGAATTTGCCACACGGACCATAATGTGCTGAAGGATACGGCTATCCCATCGATAGCACAGACAGGACAAGTGGATCACCTGCGGCTGAGGTAAGTGTTCCGTTATGTTTTTAGATGACCTACAGTAACAGTGCCTTTAGCCAGATCTAATGTAACGTTAGTGACACTATTATATGATTAGGGTATGAATATGTTTTTATCTTGATGCGGTGCGGACGCGCTTGGGAAAAAAAAACGAGCGCTTTCACCACGTTGAACTTGCACCCTGCGCGCGGCGCGCCTAGTAGCCTAAATTTGAAATAACCATGGAAATAACGAACTTGAGCGTGCAAAAGGGTACGATAGGCTGTGAGTTCATTGTGCAAAAACAATTTGTGCTATTACTTTCCCCTTATTCTATCCTATAGTAATGCAATACTGTATATTATATACGGTTGAATACATTTGGTTCAGCTAATAAACTGCATTTAAAATATATTGATTCCTGTAATAATAATAATTTATTCATGTGATATTTATAAATCTGGGTGCGTTTTTGGTTGGAAATCAATGAAACATGGTACTGTATTACCTGGTCTCCCCTGTTTATTGTCACAGCTCATACAATAAAGCAAACACCCATGATAAACTATGCTTTTCTATCTAACGTTAGTAATTGCTGACTCTTTATTCCAACGCTGAGCGAAGCGAACTCTCTGCTCCTCACGGTGCGTCTCAGGTGATTGTTATCACTCTGCCCAAGTAGCAGTGCTTCCCCTTCAGAAAATATAGTATTTATACGGTCAAAAGATGTCTGTCTCATATGGCCTTGATATTTGCACACTCTGTGACTATACAAACCACAAGATGTAAATAGGAAAACGTTTGCGTTATTTTGTCACTCATTTGGATTAGTATGAAAGCTGCAACCATTCACATCCAGTCTTTGTGCTAAGCTAGGCTAGCGGTGGGTGCGTCAAACAGACTTATAGCACGCACGGAGATGAAAAAGGTATGTATGGACTTATCTAACTCTGGGGGGTAAGGTGAATAGGCTAAAGTCCCAAAAAGTTGGAGTGTTCCTTTAAACAGACACACGCAAACCGGAGCGCCGACGCTCCCGTCGGTCTTAAGGGCCTTTTAATAACGTGACATACTGTCTTTCCACGCGATTCTAAAGACCTCTAAATTAGTTTTTTTTTTCCCCATTTATGCTCCAAATTACGGGTTTCTCTCTTTAAACCATACTTAGTATTATTGTACCATTTTTTTCTCTGACCTTTTTTATTCTAATGGGTGCAACAATATCCAATGTTCTAGAGAGAATGGAGCTCATAGTGCTAGTTAGTTCGTCTAGTTCATCTGTTTGTTTGGGTTCAGGCAGCAGCTGAGTCGGATCAGATAAGCTATTTGAGAAATGATCTATGGTGGATGGAAGAATTGTTCTAACTGGTCGATAATGTGGTACTGCATGACATATTACAGCAGTACGTAATATGCAAGTAACCATGTAATGGTCTGTGACACTGTCACTTTGTGGAATGATATCTATATCGGTTGGATCGGTTCCATATGATATAATTAAATCGAGTGTATGATTAAGACGATGAGTTTGGTCTGGTGACGTTTTGCTTGACCCCGAAGGAGTTTAATAAATCTGTAAACGCAACCCCTAACGCATCATTTGAATTATCTACGTGTATGTTAAAATCTCCAACAATTAATGCTTTATCGACGTTGACCAATAAATCTAAGAGAAAGTCTGCAAACTCTTTTAAGAAGGCGTAAGGCCATGGAGGTCTATATACGGTAGCCAATGCTAGAGATAATAGGGATTTTTTCTTACATCTAACAGCGTAACATTTATGCTTCATTTCCTGATAAGTGTGCGATTAAAAATAAATCAATTGACTGCCATAGCTTTGGATTTTTGCAAATGACACCCTGCCCTTTTCCCATTCTCTACCTCTCCAAAGCTTTCCACATTACTTTAAATAGTTTGATTTACACAGCAGGCCTAAACGGTGAGAAAACCAACCGAAAAATTTGAAAGTTCAGATTACTTGTATGTCATTGTTCTTTGTTCACATCATACTCTTTTCAGGTCCCCACCATTACAGACAGTGTAATGTGTTTTGGACCACTGGTTCCTGATGGCTATGCAGTATGTTACAATCCACAGCAAGATCATGTCCACTTCTCCATAACTGCTTTCAACTGCTGTGAGGAAACCAACGCAGAGAAACTGGCTCTCACACTGGAACAATCACTTTGGGATCTCCAGGAGTTATTTCAGTCCTCTGTATAGCACAGTTTAGACATCCATGGACTAAGAGTCAGTTTTAAAACTCTGATCCAGAATTGCAGAAGCCTTAGGGACATGGTCTTTAATATGTGATGAACAGAATGTATTCCTGAAAGTACCAAGCTTTGTAAAATGACTAGTCTTTGAGCAAGTGTAAGTGCATTATTGGTGCATTATTATAGTGCATTATTAAGTGCATAAGTGCATTATTATAGTGCATTTGAACACTGAGTTGCAGGTGAATGTGTATGATTGGCTATTTGCTAATAAGAAATGCATGATGGCCTTGATTATTTTTATTACAAGAGCACCCAAAAGCTTAAGCTAGTGATCTAATCCTGTGGACTTGGGTCCCTCTTTAGCTTTGTCAAAGATCATGGAGTTCAATAAAGTGTACTCAAGTACTCAATAAAGTCTGATTTCATGCAACGTGTTACATGCCAGCAGTTCAATTTGATAAACATTTCTTGCTCATAAAATGTGTGCTTTGTCAGCAATTTAATAAATAATTAAAAGTAACACAATAAGATTTGTGTGAAATCATTGACTGTTACAAAAGCTGTAATCATAACTGTTAAAGCATATATGACTTGTTACTCATTATGTCCTCCAATAAAACATGTTTTTTTTATCTGTTAATAA
This sequence comes from Pimephales promelas, assembly GCF_016745375.1. The sequence continues at coordinate 15,173,216 of NW_024121211.1, read as the reverse complement.
ATTGAGTACATTGGTAACAAACAAGTTTTCTTTTAGAAACCTTTGCTAGAGATCTCCACATTTCTTCTCAATCAAGTTAACAATGTTCTCTATATTTTACCACAAAGTAGTTAATTTCTTTAGTTATGGTTTCCATGTGATTTGCAACTTTTTTTCACAAAAATAAATACATTGACAAAATATAACTGCAAGCAGCCATTACCGGGGTCAAGCGCAAGAAGCGGCAACAGATGCCATTATGGCTGGGGGTGGCAAATCAACTGCAGCAAGGAGCAATTAAAGACATTTTTAGAGAATTTTGGTAAAATGGCTGAAAAATCAAATACATTATAAGTATGATTTAATGGATTATAACTTTCGACCAGTAGCTGGTGCAGTTACGAAATTGATGTGGTGTGGTCAGAGTGAGGTGACAATGACACTTACAAAGTTTGGTGCCAATATGTTGAGGCATTGCAGATATAAAGCTTAAATAGTCCTTTTGGCAATGTGCCTCAAATATGCTGCTGCAGTATAAGAAAACAGTTTTGTCTATCAACACAAAATCCATAACTGTCATTCAGCACGGTCTGGAGATGATGCGATTCGAATTTGGTGAAAATCGGACAAATGGCCCAGGAGGAGTTCAAAAAAGTAGGTATTCAATGAAAATAAAGATGGCGGACAGGAAAATCGTCCAAATATGTCAAACTTGGTATCTATGTTCTCGGCATGTGAAGATTCACAATCTCATCATTTAATGTTGTTTTTAGTACTATTATTATTTTGTATTAATATTCATAATATGTATCTGTTTTATTACATGTATACACATTATTATTTGTAATCTTTGCATTTGTGATTATAATGTTTTGAAGATGTGGGAGAGAGAGAGACTTTAGGAGACTTTGGGATAAGTTAAACTGTATGAGTGAATGTATGTTGGAGTGAGACTGAAAGTTTATGCAGTGTATAGGGAAACGATATACATTCCATAGTAAATGGAAACCACATGTTCTTGTGGTCATAGGTATGTGTTACTATGGTGATGCAGTTTTTTCTTGGTCAGTGGTATAAAGACTGAGACCCTTTGTTCAAAAAGTAGGAAGAGATGGTAACGATGCAGAATGAAGACCTCTGTTTCTCTTCCTCCTATGTCTTATAAATATTATAAATAAATTCGAGAGATCTCTTGGCAAAATCACTGGTGTCTCTTTTCATGGGGAAAGCAAAAGAAGTTTTTTTAGATCAACAATTTGGCGTCACGGGAACAGGATGCATGTCCAGGCATTCGTCTCAATCATTGCAGGTAAGACTTTTTGCTTTATAAAAAGTTCTAAGTCTGCCTGATGATTAGAGACAGTGACTGAAACTGCTGAAAAGAACTGTGTGATTTTAGGTACCAGTTGTTTTGCCAATGAATATAAGACATAGTAAAATATAAATACCAAAATGAATAAAAATTAAGACATTTGAATTGAATTTGGCTTATTTAAGGTTCTCTGAAAAGTAAACCTCAAACAATATTTGAAATGCTGGGATAGAGGTGGATCTTTTTTAGAAAAAAGACCATCTAGTCAGAAATTTGGAATTAGCTGTAAAACGGTTAAGCTAGTAAAATTTGCTTGGTTATAACTGCGACGTGGTTGGATAGTGGCGGGACTGTTTAAAAGAAGGCAGAGTAATCCCTAAAACATCCAGCACACCGAAGATTCGTTCTCAGAAGGAGACGAGGAAAGTTTAACACGAGCGGTACTTGATTGACCAAAGCGGTTAAATGTGGCGGGACTGTTTAAAACGATGGCAGGGTAATCCCTAAAACATTGTAACACGCTAGAGTTATACAAGTATAAAAGGCGCCCTTGTAACTAGCTAGGATCGTGGGCATTCTGAACCTGACCGTAAAGCTGTTCAAATATTTGAGGAGACTGATCCGAGTTAACTTTAAGAAAAATAAATACCAAAGAAATTAATCTGAGATAAAATCCAAAGTATTTGAGAAGAAAGAAAAAAAAGGAACTGTTTTGAGTTTTAAAAAGAAAACTAAAATACTGAAAAGCATTAGAGTTAACTTTTCTTAAAATTTTTCTTTTGTTCTGTGAGTGAGGGTCAGAGAAAGAGAGCGAAGCAGCCCCTCCCTTCAGAATTGCCTGTACCTTCACACACACACACATCCAGTTGGTGAGGGAGAGAGGCAGGGAGCCCCACACACACATACCTATACACACACACAGCCTGCAGCTCTGAGCACACACACATACATATACAGACAGCCTGCAGCTCTGAGCACACACACAGACGCATCACATAGGCTGCAGTTTCTGAACATAGACGCACATAGTAAATCATCACATGTCCAGAGAAGGAAAACACAACCGGTGATGATCTATTTGATCCAGATTGGACAAATATAATAACTGAAGCTGAAAGGAAATATTCACAAGCACCAGTGAAATCTGCGACAACAGTAACGCCTCCACCTTACAAACCAATTTATCCACCTTTGCCTGAACAATATACAAGTTCATCTAAACCTCTGACGCAGCCTCAAGCTTCAAGATCAAACAGAGGTCCAGTGGACAAAATGTATATTGCATCTGCACAAGCAGCTCCAATAATAACAAGATCTAAATCAGCCCAGCCAAGCAGAGACATGATGAGATGTACACCAGCTCATAATTATGGATCTGACTGGGGTGATGAGACAAGAGATGACGACATGATCACAATTGACAAAATCGGTCCTGAATTTTCTTCGCCTGTGATTAAAAGGGAAGAGTCGCAACCTGAGATGATGACCGAAGAAAGACCATTTACTCCAGGAGAACGACAAGCCATTCTCTCAGCCTTGCCTCCTCTGAAGAGACAAGATCCAAACACAGAGTTTTGGCGAGAATTAGACTCTCTGGTTGAAGCACATCAAATGACACTAAAAGACATTCACACCATTGTGAAAGCTAAAATCCCAAGAGACCGATGGGAACGCCTGCCAGCGTCGATAACATCAGCCCAATGGGTAGACTTTGGGGTTGATGGCCAGGAAAGACACCTGGGTCTTTGGCAAACATTAGACGAATTTCGAAAAGAAATCCAAGAAATCTTGGGAAGTGGTAAAATTCCATTCACATCAGTGACATTGATTAAGCAAAAGGATGATGAATCTCCAGATGAATATGCTCTGCGTAAGTGGAATGCTTATGAGAGATGGGCTCTCTGTGCAAAGAAACAACCTGACAGAGATGATGTACAATTCACTGACACACTTGTGGATGGCTTTAGCTCTAAATACCAACAAGCCTTATCACTTGGAGTCAATCCAGGCGAAACGTTTGACCAAATTATGCAATGGACTGGCCGTCTAGAGATGGTGATGAGATCAAACCTGGAAGAAGGAAACAAGCCAAACCAAAGAGGAGTGGCGACAGTTCAATACAACATGGACATAGAGAGGTGGTTGAAGATTTGCAGCAACTGTGGAAAGCATGGACACTTAAGAAAAGACTGTTGGGCTACAGGAGGTGGAGCAGAAGTCAAGGTCCATCTTTTAAACAAGTCATTGTGAAAAACCATGATGAAACCTCTCAAGGGAGGACGTGGACTGAAGCACAAGTTCATCAGCTCATTGAAGGAATTATGTGTAACTGATTACTGGAACAGCAATGGTTCTACTTCCTGATGTTATGCCACCTGCAGAAACAGGAGGAGACTCTACTTTGTTTCAAGAGAAATTAAGATGCTATTTCACAATGCTGGACAAAATTACCAAAGACAATAATAGAAAGTGAATTCAACAGCAATGGGATGAAAACACACCACTACTGATATTCCACACATTCCTGAGTTAGGCAGTTTTGTTATAGTCTTGTTATAGTCAAGCATGTTGTAAAGGGAAGGGTGTAGGAACAGATAGATGGTATCATTGGTCACAAGTTAAACCTTGCTTAGTGAATAAAAAAAATGATGATGGCCTATGGTTTAAGATTGAGCAAATCTAAGAATTATTATTTTTTAAATACTGGGAAAAGTGATGATTAATTGTTTTTCTGTTTCCATTTCAGGAATCAAGTTCATTGACATTAATTAGAGATGGTTAGAAGTTATTCTTGATAAAAGACATTGATAAAACCGAGAATGGAAAATACGGTGTGAGATAGGAGATTTTACACTACACTACATACAAAACACAACCTCACAAACAATGAACACCCGCTTACTGATTTACAACCCCAAGGGATAGGACCCTTTTAACATCAACGTTTATTTTAATTTCTTATTTTGGCTCGGAACTGGGGGATTTAATTAGTTAACGAGTTAATTAATTAATGAGTCCAGGCACGGGCAGAAGACTTTTTTAGTTTTTTCTTTTCTTAGATGATTGGGGTTCATTTTAAATGCTTACACATAGATGTTAAATGACACATAGTATGCGGGGACATACCATGGGTTGGGTTTTTGTTTGTTATTTCTTTTCTTTTCTGTTTCAATTCTTTTGTCTTCTATGTCTATGTCTTGGTCTACTATTTCTCCTCAGCACTATCACTTCAATAGGTTGGCCACCTGGAGATGATGGTGTGGAACTGACGGCCGTAGTTCCAGAGGAGGGACTGAAGATTCACAATCTCATCATTTAATGTTGTTTTTAGTACTATTATTATTTTGTATTAATATTCATAATATGTATCTGTTTTATTACATGTATACACATTATTATTTGTAATCTTTGCATTTGTGATTATAATGTTTTGAAGATGTGGGAGAGAGAGAGACTTTAGGAGACTTTGGGATAAGTTAAACTGTATGAGTGAATGTATGTTGGAGTGAGACTGAAAGTTTATGCAGTGTATAGGGAAACGATATACATTCCATAGTAAATGGAAACCACATGTTATTGTGGTCATAGGTATGTGTTACTATGGTGATGCAGTTTTTTCTTGGTCAGTGGTATAAAGACTGAGACCCTTTGTTCAAAAAGTAGGAAGAGATGGTAACGATGCAGAATGAAGACCTCTGTTTCTCTTCCTCCTATGTCTTATAAATATTATAAATAAATTCGAGAGATCTCTTGGCAAAATCACTGGTGTCTCTTTTCATGGGGAAAGCAAAAGAAGTTTTTTTAGATCTACAGCATGCCATGACCCAAGGAATCTATGAAGACCAGTGTCATTACAATAGGCATATTTATTCAAAAGTAGTTAGCGTTTTTGGAAATTTAATTTAACTTTTGACCAACAGGTGGCGCTAACTCAATCTTTTGAGTACCTTCAGGGGATGGTGTTGGTAGCAAAATCTGAGTTTCATAATGTTACAGCAATGTATTTAAGCATAGCATTTTACATCACAAAAGTCAATGGGAATTTCATGTTTTGTTCTATTATCGCGCCAAAGAGAGGCCACAATTTCTCACAATTTTCCCACAATTTTTTTCATCGTGTGTCCTCAGAATGAGCCCATGTGTGTGAAAATATCTCAATTCGCTTCAGAGTTATTGACATTTATATGAAAAAACACTGAAAAAATGACTGACACACTGAGTTTGATTGAATTTTACTACCCCTTATTATTTATATTTTGGCATTTAGGCATTACCATGTTGCCAGCAACCTATGTTTCCAAACTTCTGACAGTGGTTATGATTATTGGACAAACTGTTCAAAAGTTATGAGCAAAAATAGCCATTTTTTTATATCTCCTAACCAGTAGGTGACCCTGCGCCGAAACACAGCATGTAGCCTCAGGTCATGCTTGTGATGACATGTACCAAGTTTGGTCTGAATACATGAGCCTTACGTCTGTTTTCGCAAGCGCTACGTAAAATTAGTTTTAGCGTTTATCGAAAACGATTTGACAAATCAACTTGAATTCCATAACATTTGGTCCCCACTGCCTGAAGATGATCTGAGAGGCGACAATTTTCCCACAATTTTTTTTATCGTGTGTCCTCAGTATGAGCCCATGTGTGTGAAAATATCTCAATTCGCTTCAGAGTTATTGACATTTATAAAACACTGAAAAAATGATTGACACAAGTTTGATTGAATTTTACTACCCCTTATTATCTATATTTTGGCATTTAGGCATTAACATGTTGCCAGCAACCTATGTTTCCAAACTTCTGACAGTGGTTTCGTCTCGATCAGAATAACGGTTTCGAAGATATCGGCAAATGTTTTTTAAGCACTAAATCACAACGCTACACAAAACCGTAAGATGAAACCTAACATGTTTGGTATGTGTGGACTCGGCAAGGATTCAGTAACCCAACGAGACGACTTGCGTGAAAATAAGTCAACCGCACCCAGAGTTATAAGCATTTGAAAAATAAATTTTACCACTAGTTGGTGCTGATGATGACCCATACTGAGTTTCGTAACAATTTGTTTATGCGTTCAGAAAATACAGCATTTTAGCACATAATTCTAAATGGCCGATCTCGGAAAATTGGATACCTGGCAACTGAAATGATGGAAAATGACGTCATAGGGTGCAATCGAATCAGCATGAGCTCAGGAGCTTCAGAGGAAAAAAATCAGAGTAATTTTGTTGAAAGGCTCTAAGTGAAACTTTGGACAGGTGGTGGCGCTAGGGGGAATGAGTTAGAGACACCAAAATTGGTGTAATTACTGTTGGGACTGTCCTCTATCAGGATGTCAAACCGGAACAACTTTCCCAGAAACAGTTCTATGGGCTGCCTGCCATAGATGCCCAGTCGGTAGAAGGAGGAGGAGAAATATAGCTGCAAGCAGCCATTACCGGGGCCAAGTGCAAAAGCAGATGACAAGTTTGATCTGTATACGATGAAGTGTTGCGGAGATACAGCCTTACCTCGCTTTTTTGCAATCCCTACGTCAAATTAGTTTGCACGGTTTTTGAGAACGGTTTGACGAATCAACTTTTTGTCAGCACTGCCTGGAGATGATCTGCTTCAATTTTGGTGCAAATCAGACAAACCGTCTAGGAGGAGTTCGAAAAAGAAGGTTTTTCGGAGAATTCACAATGGGGTAAAATTTTTCATGACGAAAAATGACGTCATAGGGTTCAATCGAATCGGCTTGAGGTAAGTGAAATTTTGGACAGTTGGTAGCGCTAGTGGGATTGATTTAGAAACTCCAAAGTTGCTATGGTGACAGTTCAGACTGTCCTCTATCTGCGTGCCATATTTCATAACTTTCCCGCGAGCAGTTCTATGGGCTACCATAGACACCGAGTCAAAAGAAGAAGAAGAAAAAGTAGGAATAATAATAAGAACCGGAACAAATACTATAGGTGCCTCCGCACCTTCGGTGTTTGGCCCCTAATAAGAATCTGAACAGATATAATAGGTGCCTCTGCATCTTCGGTGCTTGGCCCCTAATAAGTATCTGAACAGCTACAATAGGTGCCTCCGCACCTTTGGTGCTTGGCCCCTAAAAAGTAGGAATAATAATAAGAACCAGAACATATACAATAGGTGCCTCCGCATCTTCGGTGCTTGGCCCCTAAATACTGTACATTTGGACACATAAGCCACACCAGGGGTGGCACTACTACTACAGAGATGGTGGGGCTTTAACATTTAATAATAATAAAAAAGCTATTAATATTAACTTTAAATACCATGTGCCCCAACAAATACTTCAAGTAGAACATAAATCAAACAATTTTTTTTTTTTTTTTTTTTTTTTACTAAACAGTAAAGAACCATCATTGTTTGCTTAACCCTTGTGCTGCATTAGATTTTTAACACCGTTGAGTGCATTAAAGAAGTTACCATGTGATTACTGAAATGTTCTGTTCATGTATTGTCTAATGTCTGTATTTGATATCTGAGAGGTGACTGCGGGTCTAGTCTATTCTAGGAATACAGTAACAGTGCTTGCTTATTTAGCCCGGCTTCCAGAAATGAAATATGGATTTTGTTTTGTTGAGAGAGGTCTTCAACGTATTAAAACAAATTATGTAGACCACAGAGTTGAAACCTAGACCAAGAAAAATATGACCCAAACATATTACATTTAAATTAAAAATTATTCTAATAAGTTTAGACATTTTAGAAATAGAGTATTTTGCTAATAGAGAAATTCTGAAAAGCTTTCTAAATTCACAACGAAGTTACAGATTGAATGATCTGGATCAATGGATCCGTTATGATCTATTCCGCATTGCCAAAACTTAGAGGCAGAACAACTTAAGTTATGCCTATCAGTTAATTCTGGAAAATAGGATTGTAGGAAGATATAGTTAAAGATTAATTGGCATATCAGCAGCTAAGGCTGTTCTCGTGGCTAGAGCTAGTTAATTTAAAATAATGACATTGTTTGAAACAAAATAATAAAATTATTGATATTAGTGTTAAAGGATAAAAATGAATGATTATAGAACGTTTTTTGGTCAGATTTTTTTTTTACAAAGATACTTAAATAGATCTGTCTAGAAAAATAAATCGCCTTGAATTAAAAGCTAACAAAATACGATTAAAAAAAAAAGGTTAATCAGAACTATCAGCCTGTTAAAGGCCTAATAGATCAATGCGATTCGAAAGATAGCTAAAGATGATGAAACTGACTCAAGGTTTAAAATTGTAAGGCAGTGTACTATGGTATGATTAGTTTTTACTACAGATAGAATTAGATTGCTGGAAGATAGAATGTTGGGAAGGAGATGAATAAATGAGAAGATGGTATGTGTATGTGATAACATTGGAAATTGGTTCTATTAGTCAAGTCAAGTCACATTTATTTATATAGCGCTTTTCACAATACAGATTGTATCAAAGCAGCTTCACACTGATAACATGAAAGTAGCACAACATAGATCAACAACATTGCTAAACACTAAATAACCCCAACTGAGCAAGCTCAAAGCAAGCCAAAAGCAAGGCGACAGTGGCAAGGAACCAAACTCCATCAGATTGGATGGAGAAAAAACCTTGGGAGAACCCAGGCTCAGTCGGGGGCCAGTTCTCCTCTGGCTTACATTCATATTGTTTAAATATAAATATTAAATATAAATATTGTTTATGAATCAAACGGCGCCATAACATATCGCAGGCGTTGAGTCATCTCTTCACAGGCGTTGAGTCATCTCATCACAGGCGTTGAGTCGTCTCATCACAGGCGTTGGGGCATCCGAAATCCCCGTGAGAGGCTGGACACAAAACTGGACCTGACGAACGCCATTTTTCTCGGGACAAGCGTCCCGAGATAACAGCAGAAAGGCAGATGGGAAATAATTAGCATAGCTGATGTTCATAATGATTTCCGTTATAACTCACAAACTCTCCGTAACCTGAACTCTCCGCAACCCAACCATACGCGCCGACCCGTTTGTCTAAAAGGCTGTCGAGCCCCACTGGTGCGTTAAGCAGTTTCAGTGGCAAACGGTTCCGTATGGCATAACAGAGGACTAGAAGGTAAGCATTATGTCTATGCTTGACTAAAGAGAAGCGTCTTTAATCTAGTTTTAAACTGTGTCAGCGAGTCAGAGGCTCGGACCGTATCGGGAAGGCCATTCCAGAGTTTTGGAGCTAAATGCGAGAACGCCCTCCCTCCTTTACTGGACTTCGATATCCTAGGAATGACCAGAAGCCTTGAATTTAGTGATCTTAAGGAACGCGGTCGATTGTAGGGCGAAAGAAGGTCCGTTAAGTACATAGGAGCTAAACCATTTAGGGCTTTATAGGTCAGTAGTAGTATTTTGTAGTTGATGCGGAACTTAATAGGTAACCAGTGTAGAGATGATAAAATCGGTGGGTAACACTTTAGAATACGGTTCCTTCGTTAATGAATAACTACACAAGAACTAATGAGTAACACAATATTAACAATCTAGTAACTATTAACTAACAAGAAACTCTGATTAACGAACTAGTAAGTAATAGCGCACAGACGAAAGTGGTAGTTCACTATTAAGTAATCAATAACTACTATTTTTTTAATACTTCCCAGAGAACTACTGAAAAAGTTTATTAACAATCTAGTAACTACTATTAACTAAAAGAAACTCTTATTAACGAATTAGTAAGTAATAGCTCACAGATGAAAGTGTTACTAGATACTTCTGTGGGAATTACTAATTATTTGGATCCGTATTATAAAGTGAAGACCATTGGAACTAACTAGTAATTACTCAAGTGTTACTACATGATCTAGTCATGATTTGTGCAAATGTTTGAGATTTTTGGTGAACTTTAGTATTTTTTAGAAAATGTCTTTAGTAACACTTGAGTAATTACTAGTTAGTTCCAATGATCTTCACTTTATAATACGGATCCAAATAATTAGTAATTCCCACAGAAGTATCTAGTAACACTTTCATCTGTGAGCTATTACTTACTAATTTGTTAATAAGAGCTTCTTTTAGTTTATAGTAGTTACTAGATTGTTAATAAACTTTTTCAGTAGTTCTCTGGGAAGTATTAAAAAAATAGTAGTTATTGATTACTTAATAGTGAACTACCACTTTCGTCTGTGCGCTATTACTTACTAGTTCGTTAATCAGAGTTTCTTGTTAGTTAATAATAGTTACTAGATTGTTAATATTGTGTTACTCATTAGTTCTTGTGTAGTTATTCATTAACGAAGGAACCGTATTCTAAAGTGTTACCAATCGGTGTTATATGATCATATGTTCTTGACCTAGTAAGAACTCTAGCAGCTGCATTTTGTACTAACTGTAGCTGCGGTCAAGTTGCGGTCTAGTATAACACCCAGGTCTTTTACTGTAGTGGATAAAGTAACAGGACATCCGTCTATATTAAAGTTGTATTGTAAGAGGTTTTGTGAGTAGTTTTTTGGACCAATAAGTAATACCTCCGTTTTATCTGAATTTAATAGCAGGAAATTACGCGTCATCCAGAATTTTATATCTTTGAGACACTCTGTCATTTTAGATGAGTTAGTGTTTTCATCTGGTCGTGATGAAATATATAATTGAGTGTCGTCAGCGTAACAGTGGAAATTAATTCCATGTTTTCTTATAATATTACCAAGTGGCAGCATATATATTGAGAATAGCAGAGGGCCTAAAACCGATCCTTGCGGTACTCCATAGTCTACTGACGTTATCTTTGATTTTTTCCCATTTAAACAGACAAAATGAGAACGGTCCGATAAGTACGATCTAAACCAGCTTAATGCCTGTCCCTGGACACCGGTGAAGTTTTGTAGTCGATCCAAGAGTATTTTATGATCTATAGTGTCGAACGCAGCGCTAAGATCAAGTAGGACTAGTATTGAGATACAGCCTTGGTCAGAAGCTAAAAGTAAATCATTTGTAATTTTAACTAGCGCAGTTTCTGTACTATGATGCGGTCTGAATCCTGAATGGAATTTTTCATAGATATCATTTTCTTGCAAAAAAGAGCACAATTGAGCAGACACTACTTTTTCAAGTATTTTGGACATAAATGGAAGATTTGAAATGGGTCTGTAATTTGCCAAGTTATTTGGATCTAATTGCGGTTTCTTAATGAGCGGTTTTATTACAGCCAGCTTGTATATTTTTGGGACATGACCTAAAGATAAAGACGAGTTAATAATATTGAGGAGAGGCTCTTCCACTGCAGGTAATAGTTCTTTCAGTAGTTTAGTGGGTATTGGATCTAATAAACATGTTGTTGGTTTAGATGCAATGATAAGTTTATTTAGCTCCTCCTGTCCTATCGTTGTAAAGCGGTTTAGTTGTTCTAGAGGGGCCATAATTGAAGCTGAATCATAAGACACCATTGAGGATTGTACATTTATAATTGTGTTTCGGATGCTTTCTATTTTCGCATTGAAGTAATTCATAAAATCATTACTACTAAACTGTAACGGTATATTTTGCTCTGGTGATGTCTGTTTATTTGTTAGTCTAGCCACGGTGTTAAATAAAAACCTTGGATTATTTTGGTTATTTTCGATTAGTTTGCGGAGATGCTCAGCCCTGGCTGTTTTTAGGGCCTTTTTATAACGTGACATACTGTCTTTCCACGCGATTCTAAAGACCTCTAAATTAGTTTGTTTCCATTTACGCTCTAATCTGCGAGTTTCTCTCTTGATAGCATGCGTAGCACTGTTGTACCATGGTGCTTTAGTTTTCTCTCGAACCTTTTTTAATCTAATTGGCGCAACAATATCTAATGTACTAGTAAGAATGGTGCTTAAACTGCTAGTCATTTCCTCTAATTCATCTGTTTGTTTGGGTTCACTTAGCAGCTTAGATAGATCAGGTAAGCTATTTGAGAATCCATCTATAGTGGTTGGAAGGATTGTTCTGCCTGGTCTATAACGTGGTGCAACATGACATATTTCATCAGTACGTATTTTGCAAGTCACCATGTAATGATCAGTGATATAGGGTATAATATCTATATCAGTTGGATCGGTTCCATATGATATAATTAAATCTAGTGTATGATTTAGACGATGAGTGGGACCACTGACGTTTTGTTTGACCCCAAAGGAGTTTAATAAGTGTGTAAACGCAGCCCCTAAAGCATCATTTGTATTATCTATGTGTATGTTAAAATCTCCAGCAATTATTGCTTTATCGACATTTACCAATAGATCCGAGAGAAAGTCTGCAAACTCTTTTAAGAATTCAGCATATGGCCCTGGAGGTCTATATACAGTAGCCAGGGCTAGAGATAATATAGATTTCCTTCTTACATCTAAGAGCGTAACATTTAGCACAAGTACTTCAAATGAATTAAACCTGTGACCTGTTTTCTGAGTAATTTTAAAAATATCTTTATAGATTGTTGCAACACCGCCGCCACGACCGGTCAGACGAGGCTCATGTTTATAACAGTATCCTGGCGGAGTAGATTCGTTTAGACCGAAATACTCATTTGGTTTAAGCCAGGTTTCAGTAAGGCACAGAACATCGAAGTTATTATCTGTGACCATTTCATTTACAATAACCGCCTTAGGTGTGAGCGATCTAATGTTTAGGAGACCTAGCTTTAGAAATTGTTTTTGTTCACTGATATTTAGATTTTCTGGTTTAATTACAATAAGATTTTTGCTAGATCCTACACTAGATTTATTGTTTGGCTTCACTAAACGAGGAATAGACACAGTTTCTATATAATGTTCCACACTATGCTTATTAGTTAAGTTTGGACCGCAAAGGCTGTAATTTGGACTTTGACTCATTAGTCATCTGGTGCGTAATGTCTTGGAGATGTTGTCTGACAGCACAGCCGCTCCGATTCGGCTGGGATGGAGTCCATCTGTACTCTACAGCCTCGGTCTTTCCCAAAACAGATGCCAGTTATTTACAAAGTGCAGCCTCTGTTCATTACACAATAACATTAACCATTCATTTAATGCAAATAATCTACTGAACCTTTCCTGTCCTTGTCTGTACGTGGGAAGCGGTCCAGACACGATGATCGCTGCTTTAGGCACTGTGCTGCGTACCGTCTCGATCAGGCTCCTGTAGTCCTTCTTCAGAACCTCCGTCTGCCGCAGCCTAATGTCGTTCGCTCCCACGTGCAGCACAACAGCTCCGACGCGCTCATCCCCGTTCAGGATCTCGGGAACCTGTGCAGCGACATCAAGAACACGAGCACCAGGAAAGCAGTGAGTGCGCACCTTACCTTTCCCCGAAGTAGTAGCGCGGACATGATGGATCATGGATGTGCCGATGATCACGGCGTCGTCGCGTTCCGGCTCGAGAAGAGGGGAGAAGCGGTTCCGGGTGGAGATCTCGAAGACCGGGAGGGGCGGAGAGGCAGCTCTGGTCCTGGCTCGTGTCCTCTGCTGTGTGATCCATGGTCCATGTTGCTGTTTCGGTGCCGGAGTGAATGAAGCCCGGGACGATCGCGTCCTGGGCAGAGTAACATACGGAGTAGAGGAAGTCGGGCTCAAAGAGTTAACGTTACTAACCACTGATTTGTGAGCGTCGGCGCGTGATGCTTCAAGCGTTGAGCGCCGATCCAACAGCTCGGCTTGCTTCACCAGTAGACCACGGATCTGTTTCTCTACGTATTTCAGCTCCTGCTTCACCGTGAAGAGCTCGAACGTGTCTTCACCTGCACTCAGAGGTAATGTTAGACACGCATCTGATATGTTCGCCATTATAACAGATAAACAGCAAATTAGTAGTGATACTACAACTATCACCACTAATTTAGGACTTATTAGTAGTGATACTACAACTATCACCACTAATTTAGGACTGAAATGCCGGAAATAACCAGGATTCAGTGAAACGGGTATAGAATGAGACGACCAGTAGGCGAGAGGGCACGCGTGGAATGCTAGCGGGCTAAAGGCTAGTAGCCGGGATTCGGAAGGTCGGATATAAGTAGCGATATCAAAGTAATCCAATTGTTTTTTATAAGGAATAGTATCGAGGATTAGTTCACATGATATAAAAATAGAAAATGCTTGTTTATAAATGAGTGGTAAAGAAGTAAATCAAGGATTTGAAGAAATTCTCCGGAGCTACAAACACAAACAACCGATCGCACGCGCATGCGTTGTCAGCTTAGGATGTTGATTGAAGGAGTATCTTGCAGGTAATTATAAAGTAAAAGATGAAAATGGTTAAAGATAACAAGTGGTATTAAAGTCACACTTAATGGGATCATGCAGGTATGGAAAATTGATTAGAAGAATTAAAATTTAATATGGCCGTGTTTGTTTACGGCCAGAGAGGGGAATTGTGGTGGAAAATTTTAAACTGAATATATTAAGCTAACCATGTTTCGACATTTGACCTCATTTAACCAGCCAAATCTCTGATACAATGTCCTGAGATGAATGTATGTGTGTCAAACACCTGACTGTGTATAAATAACAAATATGGGAAATGGAACTAGACAGATGACAAAGTTAGAAACATTAAAACAAAGTCTCCTCTACCCAGTACAGCGCCGGCCCGAGCCTTTTGGGGGCCCTAAGCAGAATTTGATTTGGGGGCCCCTCCCACGACGCGGAGTCACCTGTGTTTGACGATTATTGACATAAATGTCACGCAAAAATGATACATTATAAATGAATACACTGAGGTTATGTATAAATAAAAAAATAGATGCCTACTTAAATAAAAAAGTTTGAAAACAGTCTTAAAACTGTCTCAAAACATATACAATAAATTATTTGCTAAAATTATGACAAAACTGAGAAATTAGAAACGTAAGAGCAATGATACTTTGGCCTATCCTCCTAGGACCCAGGAATAGACTTTTGTCCACTGTAGTGGACATTATATTTTAGTGTATTTCTCTGACACCATGCATGTCACATTTTTTTTTCTGGATGTCCTGTAAAGAGCACATTCAGGGCAATACAGAGATACCAAATGTTTGGAGGTTTCACCATGAAAACAACTTCTCCTTGGTCTTTAAAAATGTCTAACATTAATTTAGTGATCAAATGTAGCACTCTTATTGAAATATGGTAATATATTGTAATTATAATTTAAATCTAACTACTTTTCAAATTGTATTTCATCAACCAACATCTCGTGAAAATGTAATGGGGTTTCAAATGAAAAAATGACTTTCCGTTACAGGGCATTGATTTCATTCATGTCCACTGTAGAGAACATCAGGACATAAATCATGTTTATCAGGCATTCTGGGAGACATAACAAGTGAATATGTAAATAAATTATACGTCAATATTCTTATGACATATTAGATATTATTATTTAATGTTGCTTATTATTACGCCAATGCTTACACTTCTTTCCTCATTAAATGTTGCTCCAAGAACACACTAATGTGCAAATTAGATACAGTGTATAGATACTTTGCATTGAATGGGAATATTAATTTATGCCAATTTTACCCATATATTGCATAAAGTAAATTGGTGTATCAATTAATTCCATTATATCTTTCATAACATAGTTGATAATCATCTTTATACAAATTTTAGTTCAAAAAAATCCTGAAACCCCAAAATGTATTGGTGATTGGAAAAAAAATCCCATTGTTTTTGCCTACACATTGTATGTCATTTAATTTTAACAACTGAGTCCTGGTGTCCACTACAGAGGACAAAGTATTACATATGAATAAAATATAATTTTTCAAAAAGGTTTTTTTTTTTTTTACCATTTGTTTATTATGCTCTAAACAATGTGATGACATGAAAAAAAAACTAAATTAAAAAAAAAACTTTCTGGGTCTCAGCTATTGTTGAAAACTAAAAATATTACTAGCCTATTTCTCAACTGTCTCAATACAGAGTAACTATCCTCAAAATCTTTATTATTGTTATTATTATTATTGTAACAGACTTTGTTATATAGTACATGACATAATCAACACAGTCTGTTACTATAATACCGGTTATGATGTTCTGGCGCTCGTTGTATGTGTGTATGCAATGTATTTTTCCCCTCGGGGCTTGCCGTAGATGGGTCGTGTGCACTTGCTAGGCTACTGGAGTGTCGCGGGTGTTTGGAGATCTGATGTGTGGTATAATAAAGTGGAGAAGAGTTCAAACTGCTATGTTTATCATTTATTCAAACTGCTACCCTTACACCTTGAAGGATAAGTTCTCCTGCGGGCTATTTTCTCCAACTTAAACCGATACCGTGACTAGCCGCAGTTGCGCACGGATTGTCTATGCACGCGCGAGGTGTCTAGAAGATTATGCGTATGACTTAAACGCTGGCAGACAGAGCAGCAGTTGTAACTTGTAGGCAGGTATATTGACCATTAAATCAGAATTTTGTTGTCTTGAACTATTCATTCAGTCATATTCATTCATTCATTGATTTATGTCACTTGTTTAAGTCATTTAAAAAAATAAAAATAAAAAATAACCTCGATTAGGGGGCCCCCTGGTGGCCAGGGGGCCCCAAGCAGCCGCTTAGTTCGCTTATGCCTCGGGCCGGCCCTGACCCAGTAACAAAACAGTCTACCTATGAAGAACCAATGAAATTAATGTCATTATGGCATGCCTCCATATTGTATAAAAACTGTTGTATCAGTGTTTTCGGGGGGATTCTCAATGGAATTTGTCTGAGATCCACCGGCCTTTCTTTTACTTGGGAAGTTCTCTGAGTATTGCTCGAGAACTCTCCTGGCCGTAATTAAAAGTATTGAAAGGACATTTGCTGGAGTCTGTCTGTTATTTAAGCTGCGCAGCAAGAACAAGTAAGTTAGAATTATTAGTACCTGTCAGGACGTCGACTGTAGACGCGGCAGGGTTATAGGATTAGTACCTAGCAGGTCGTCGACTGTAGACGCGCTAGGGTATAGGGTAGGTTTATAGCTCAGCAGGACGTCGACTGTAGACGCGCTGAGGTAAAAGTATAAGACTTGGCCAACTAGAGTGAGTATTATTGTAGAGTAGTCAGGTTCAGGGAAAAAATCCATTACAACGCGTACAGGTGTCTCGTGGACGACGCTCTAGCGGAAGTGATGGTTGCCGCCACCGCAGGTGGCAACGAACTCAACCTGCCCCGTCCCGTCCCGGAGCCACATGTGTAGCCTCCAGGATCAGGACGAGGGTGCCACGGAGTGCCCCGTCTCTGAGTGAGTAGATCTTGTCTCAGAGGAATAGACCAAGGAGGTGCTGTCGCGAGGAGCATGAGTTCGGAGAACCACGTCTTGGTGGGCCAATAGGGGGCTACCAGCAAGACCTGCTCCTCGTCCTCCTTGATCTTGCACAACACCCGTGCAAGAAGGCTCACTGGGGGAAACGCATACTTGCGTGGGCCCCGCGGACAGCTGTGCGCCAGTGCATCTGAGCCGAGCGTAGCCTCGGTCAGGGAATAACTGGGCGCAGTGGGATGAGTCCCGGGAGGCAAACAGATCTATCTGTGCCTCCCCGAACTGGTCCCAAATCAGCTGGACCGTCTGGGGATGGAGTCGCCATTCGCCGGAGATAGGACGGACCCGTGACAGCTCGTCGGCTGCCAGGTTCCGGTCTCCTGGAATGTAACTGCACGAAGGGACCTCAGGTGCTTCTGACTCCATAACAAGAGGTGGCGGGCGAGCTGCGACAACCGGCGTGAGCGTAGACCCCCCTGGTGGTTGATGTACGCTACTGCCGAGGTGTTGTGTGAACGGACAAGCACATGTTGACCCCTGAGCAACGCTCGAAAGCGGTGCAGGGCCAGACGTACTGCCAGCAGCTCGAGCCAATTGATGTGCATGAGGCACTGGGGTCCTGTCCAGGAACCGGCGGCTGCATGCCCATTGCACATGGCACCCCAACCCGTGGTAGATGCATCCGTGGAGACAACGAGATGCCTGGAAACTCGCTGAATAGGGACGCCGGTCCGTAAAAAGCTGAGGTTCGACCACGGGAAAAGGTTCGGCGGCACGCTGGAGTCACTGGAACTCAGAGCGAGCCGCGATGCCATGCCCACCTCGGGACTCGATCGCGAAGCCACAGCTGAAGCGGTCTCATATGAAGCAAACCGAGCGGCGTTGCCGCGGCCGCGGATGCCATATGCCCCAGGAGCCTCTGAAATAGTTTCAGTGGAACCGCACTCTTGCCCTCGAACTGTCGAAGACAAGTCAGCCGTGAGTGCGCGCGCTCGTTCGTGAGCTCCATTCAGAAGGAACATGAGTCATCCGCGAACGCTGCTACTGCATGCTGAAGCCCAGGCACACACAGAGCAGTGATCGCGACCATCAGAAAATGACATGAAACGAACGCACCCAGAAGAACACGGGCGAGTCGTCTTTAAAAAGACGTGCCGCGTGCAGCTCTTTCACTTAGAGAGGAGGAAATTCACTCTTTTAGCGCTGAGGCGACCAGGGAGAAGCGCAAAGTCTGGCAGACCACTGCTCAGATCGCAGGCAATGCAGAGTCTCGCTGGGTACCGCCGTCACACCAACACTGAAGAGGACGCTCGTCTCGAAGAGTCTTGAATCAGTGAGAATGGCTTGAGGAGTGAAGAATTCTCTTGGCTCCGAAGCGAAAACATACTGCGGTTGCGTTCACTTCCTCCTTTTATACTCACGGAGTAGGGCGGAGTACGCTATGCAAATTTCCGCAGCCCCAAGGCATTGCATGCCATTGGCTCGTTGTTAAATACTCGAAGAGGATTGGCTTTCATGCGAAATCCCCCAATCTCCGTCACTTCTGACGTAACTCGAAGTGACTACGAAAGGGAACACACAGTGTTGGTGTGCCGCCAGGAACAGGGTTGGGAAACACTGGTCTAAGGCAGAAGGGATATCACGTGCCGTCTATCTATCTTTATCCATGGGAATGCCAGCTAGTGTATATAAAAAACTTGATAAGATCTTATTTAATTTTATTTGGAGGAATAGATCCCATTATTTACGTAAAGATATTTAATGTAATCTAAGGAAAGATGGTGGTCTTGAAGTTTTGACCTTTGAAACCTTAAGTAATTCATTTTTGGTTAGATGGCTAAATAGTTTAATTAAGGAAGCAGAGACCATTTGGAACACCTTTCCCAAATACATTGATTCACTGGGAGGATTAAGCTTCTTGTTGAAATGTGATTTTAAAGTTGAGAAGTTACCCGTGAAGTTAGCCAACTTTCACAAGCATGCCCTGTTAGCCTAGAAAATGGTTTACAAACATAATTTTTCTCCCACGAACTGTTATATTTGGAACAACAGGAATATTCAATATAAAAGTAAATCTATATATTTCCAAAGATGGGTTGATAACAACATTCTATTAGTTGCACAACTCATGAACACAGAAGGACAGTTACTAACATGCGACAAGTTTCTTTCAAAAGCAAAATTTCCTGTCTCCCCTAGGGAATATGCTATCGTTTTTGATGCTGTGCCAAGAAATATTATTCAGATTTTAAAATATAACTCAACTGGTGTAAGTGGCAGTAATTTGACTACACAAGAAATTTTCCTTGGCGACATTGACATCACCACCAAAAAATGTCCAAACAAATACATTAGGAATCTAATGCACACTAAAACACTTCCTGCAGCACGTTCCTTTTGGGCTTCTCAGTTTGAAGACATCAAATGGGAAAGAATGTGGTTAATTTAAAAAAAAGTTCCTCTTAAATAATAAAATAGTACATAGAATATACCCAGCAAAGAAAACGTTAGAGAGATTTAAAATTGATACTGAATATTTCTGTACCTTTTGTGGCAATTATGACGAAACAATTTGTCATTTGTTTTATGATTGTACATACTGTAAGTTATTTTGGAGAGATGTTGAAAACTATATAAGACGTAAAACTGGACAAACTTTAACATTGAGGGAAAAAAGATGTGTTTATTTACTTTAAAGATGGTGGAACAGATAAGGATTTTTCTTTTCTTGTCCAATTGTTTTTAATCTTAGGAAAATTCCATATTCATAAGAAGAAATGGGCAGAGTCCAAACCAAGTTTTGAACACCTTTTAGCAGAGCTAAAACAATATTACACCACTGTAAGAGGTCTTAAAAATAGAAAGGCTATTAAGACTGATCTTGTACTTTCCAAATATGTTTAATTAGCATCCTTTTTTGTAATTTGGTCTTGTTTTATTTTATTTTATTTTTTTTATTTTATGGTCATTGTTTGTCTTGTATGTCTGTTTAGTAGTGTATTTTGTGTATCAATCCTGGCATAAACAGATGTTGTTG
Organism: Pimephales promelas; assembly: GCF_016745375.1. The sequence continues at coordinate 15,152,721 of NW_024121211.1, read as the reverse complement.
TATTATATTGTTAATATTGAATAAAGCAAAATAAAAATAATAAAACGTCGCGCTCAGAGAGTAAAAGTCCCGGATGTAATTCATCACAGAGTTTTGTTTAAATCAGAGGGTGCAGCGATTTAACCAAGTTGCGTCAAACATGTTTCTAGAACAGTGAAGAAAATGTTGAAAATTGGCCAGAATATATTTTTGTATATGTGACAAACTCTGGTGGTGATATGCATAAGAATACCTTAAGGAAAGTTTTATGTTTGTACAGGTTAAGAATAGTATTTTATTTTATTTTTTTATTCAGAAAACTTGGGAAATACAAAAAAAAAGGGAATACAAATACAAAGACATTTGAAAACCCAAATTCTAATAATTTACTCTGATGAAGATATCCATGTCTTTCTTTCTTCAGTCGAAAATAAATTAAGGGTTTTGAGGAAAACATTCTAGGATTTTTCTAGACAGACTTCAATGGTAACCAAAAATTCTAATTTTCTAAGAAGGTTCAATGTCCATCTCAATGTAGCTTCAAAGTCTCGACATGATCCCAGTCAAGAAGTAAGGGTCTAATCTAGCGAAACGATCGATCATTAAAAATAATAATAATAATAATTTTAAAAAATACTAAAAAAAATAAATAATATTATATAGCTATACTTTTGAAACTTCTTTGAACATTTGAATAGTTGGTTGCCATTGAAGTCCATTCTGTGTATAAAAAATTTAAGCGATACATGGATATCTTGGATGACATCAGGGTGAGTTTGAAAGTCAACTTAATACTTTAAGATATATGCTGGACATGAATATTAAATTAGCATTATTTTCCTATGTTTTAACATAAAGAAAATCTATATGGCTTTTGTGTAGGACACTCAGTATATGACATGTATGATTAAAATATATATTAATATTATGGAATTTATATATGTGGATTTTGCAGCATATATGTTCCTTACAATATTCTGTTGGAACATATAAGAATCACAGGTGTTTTTAGCAAACCTTTTCCATATGGGCATGCACATCCCACTGACATAAATTAAGACTGTTAATGGTCAACCAGTGCTACATTATTTTTTAAATGTAAGAATAACATTAGTAGGCTAGCAATTTTACCCGTGGAACTGTGTGTGGTGTTTTTCGTGGTCAATTCGCACTGCTGTATTTAGATTAACAGTAACTGATAATTTCCCAGAATGCATTGAAATTCTACAGTAACATACTGTCAACTGTGTGCACAGTACATAACTGTTGAAAAAACAAAATAATACTGTGAAAACAACTAAATCTACTGTAATTTACTGTACATAGGTTATACAGTAAGAAACTTGAGAAAAACAGTATAATCCTGTGAAAATAACAGAAATCATTTACAGTGAATGTTTTGTGCTCTTAACACAATATCAGATTGTAGCGTTAGGATCTCATATTAAAGAGGCTTTGTTATGTGATCAACACAGACAGAGACAATAATGCATAAATGAGGTTTAATAAAAATGAACTACACTGCATGTAAAACATAGACATATATGAAACAAAATGAAAATAAAACAACAAGAACAGAATAATGGAAACACAAGGAAAACACTATTGCTAGCACAGTTAGACCTTCAGAGACAGCCACAGGATACACACTTTAAAGTGTCTAAATTTAGATGGAACAAAGCTTTGCATTCAGACCTAGTGTTGAGTATGAGAAAGTGTGCAGCGTCCAAGAAGTGGGAGGCAGACTTCTTTGATTCTTCCAAGTGAGGTTGATTCGCGGGAAATTCAAAACGTTCTAAAATAGTTCTGTATGCGTATGGATAGTCTTATCACTGGGAGGCTGGAAGACTGACGAAACGCACGTGGGTAATTCAGTCGGAAGACGAGATCACCGCACTAAGAACAGACTTGCTAAACGCAAAATGAAACAAAGACAAAATAAAACAGGAATAGAGGAATACACAAAGATTACATCAGAGCGAAACACAAGAGAGATACACAAGAGCGAAACACCAGAGAAGAGACCAGACAGTCTCTTGCTTTCTTGGTTTTAAAGTTAAACTGGGCACACCCTGGTTGACAGCCAATGATGATGGTCCATTTTCCGGTGAACGTACGCCTCTCGTTGGTTGGGGTACGGCGTTAATTTGCATCTTTATGACTAAGGGGGAAATTAAGCTTACTTTGAAAACGGCATGTACATGTGGTTATACATTTCACAATATTGATATACAGCTTAATAGATAGATCAGACCTGGAGGATTGTAACCATATCAAACATCACACGTCACAGACACACATAAAGGGTTACGTCTCCTTGTGAAATTACAGGCATTTAAAGTTCCTTTACACTCAGGAGGACAGGATATAACAAGTTTACAAATCACAGCTCTCTTACATGTATTTCAAACACACCAGATATGTTTTGTAACATCTTCATATAACGGAAATCTCAGAGTTTGTGTGTGTATGTGTGTGCGTATGTGTATTGCACTAAATTCACACTCGAGACTGATCACAGAGCATTGGCCGTTGGGCCGTATGAGACACCAATGCTCGTATCACCAAATGGTTTTTAGCCATCCAGCCATTTGACTTCCATTTGACAGCCATTTGGCTGGATCACAAAATTGTACAACAGATTATCTCTCTAGGACACCTCATGTGTCTGAGGAAGGGGGGAGAAATGGTACGTTAACCTGGTGACTCTATAAACTTGGACTTACAAACATGGTAGGTTTGTGGATACTGGATACTTCACGGATACTGTGCATTGCCGGCAATATTTACATCGTTGTACAAATCAGGAACGTAATATGGATCTTTTGTTTTGCTCAGTCTAAAGTTTACCACTGCTGTGTTTTGTTGTAGTTTTCAACTCTTTATAGTTTTTCTTAAAATCTATCATTATTTTCCTAAATGAACCGAATGCCAGAACACACAATAATTTATATGATAATTTCCTTTATTTTCCCACATATTTTCCACAAACCCTATTGCAGTTAAACTTCCAGGTTCACACTCTGTACAACCAACCCCATAATCCAGGTTAAACTGTTTTTTAAAGCAACGGCCACATCACTTCCTGTGGAAGATACCATTTTGGTGTGATGTCAGAGGAGGGGGATTTTGGATTTGGTTGTTTTTGTCATGTAATTTGTTGTTAAACTCTTCCTCTGTTAATGGTTGTTGTTTTAGCTGTTTGGAAGGTTTAATTGTTGTGTTGGGTGTTTATATTATTTAAATTGATTGTTACAAATGTATTAGTTAGCTTCAGCCTATAAATAGACTTGCTGGCTGAAAGGATTTCAGTTCTGATTGTGAACTCATATACTGAGCAGTGATGCAAACGTTGGGCCATTTGATTTAGCCAAAATTAGCACATTGTTGCTGTTTTATTTTCTTTTTGTACAGTTTTTATTCATTTTTGTTTTTTCTCCTGCACTGCAAATATTTTAGCACCTTACAATAAAACACCATTTTGAATTTTGCATCAACTTTTTTGTACAGCACATCTTTCCCCCTTTCCACTCCAACTGGTTGGCTTCCCTACAGTTATAATAGTTGTTACATATCTATTCCTTGTTGATTACTACTCAGAATCACATATGTATGCCATCTGGTAATGACGGCAATTCTTATGTTAAAACATGACCCTGCACAGTGTGTTTGTAAATTTATTTGAGAAAAACAATGCGTTTTAGGTGGTACTGAGTACTGAGCATGCTGCCTCTAAATAGCCTTTGTTTTGTTCATGATGAACTTAAAAAAATGTCTTGACCATGCATAATATTAAGAATACTTAATAAATGTGAAATGTAATGCAGTCACCATCCTTTATACAACCGAATTCCTTTTTTCTCATGAAGCTTAAGTGCAATACGATATTCATAGCTTCCTCCATGATTGCCAGCATTACGATGATGCTTATTTTGTTCAAAGTAATGATGCCAGTTTCCATTTTCATCTGCTCCAAACCCAAATACACTCACCTGGAAAAGAAAAAAAATATCATATGAATAAGTGGCAACCAAATAATTTGTGCCTTCAACAACAATGTGACCTCATTAGAATTCATATATATTTGTGAATATAAAGTGAACATTTGGAACCCTTTGTAAGAGTGTCAGAGGTTCAACCTTTGACACAATCCAATAGCTGGACTGTCAATTAAGTTTGTTTGAAATAGACTTACCGCAATATCATAATTTTCACACAGTATCCACGTTCAAACCGATGATACTGGTATTAGCACTGATTGGATGCTAGGTGGTGCTAGCCAAACACATTAACGCAAGGTAGTGTTTCTGAACTATGCATTGTATTTTTTTTAACTAAAAACTAAATTGAAACTGAAAAATGGGGGGAAATTATTAATTTACAAACTTAAATGATTAGTTTAACCAAAGATGAAAGAAACATGTGCAGTGTGTCAGAATAGAGCATCCGAGTGTCCTCTACGTCCTGCATGATCCAAAACGGTTCTCAACTGGTTTGGCCATGGACCCACATTTTCCTATGTTCATGAAGCCGCAACCCAAATTTTTAGGAATTTGAACCAAGCAAATTAATTACCCAAAAATGGTTGACAGAAGTTCTGTCCCTCTTTACTTAAAGGTAGGGTATTGGATTTGCAAAACGGCAGGCAGATTTTGAAAATACACAACTCAAAAGGTCGTACCTTCTGTCCTCCAACGCTGGCCCTGACCCCACCCATTCGAAGAACATGGACGCATGCACTTACTTAGGGAATCATGCACTTACTCTCTCTCTCTCTCTGTACCGGGGCGACTTGCACTTACTGTGACTGGGTCACAAGCTTTGAGTATGCGCATGAAGGGGACGGTACGACCGTTTGATTGACACACTTCCTGTCCAATGATTCTTGGTGGTCTTGGAAATGATTGGCTAGAGATTTTTTGAGTCCTGACCGTTCCACAGATTATTAAATTGCTTAATTTTCACTTCAGTGCTTCTAACTATAAGTGGCTGTAATTGGATTAGGAATAGGATTTCAAGTGATTTTGAAAAAAATGGTCAAAAAAGAAAATCACATACCCCACCTTTAAAATATACATACATTTTAAGAATATCATTAACTCTGATGAATAACAGTACAATGTAAGGCTATTAAATAGTAGTCCCAAACTAGTTAAAGGTGCAATACCTAAGATTTTTGCATTAAAATATACCAAAATCACAAGGCCAGTGTTAAATATTTAGTTAAGATGATAACTTACAATATTCCAAATGTTTCAAACAATGTTTAAATCGCGAGAAAATTGAGATTTTAACTAGGGAAATGGGGCGTGTGAGCAGGGGTGAGCTGGGAGTCGCGAGTCAATCGTGTCATATCCGCTTACCTCGGTTTCCGCTCGTATTACGTGTAGTCCTGGACAAATGCGGTAGTTGTAGTTGTGCGTTAGCGTCTATCAAGCAACAAACGTAAGCTTGTTTCACGCATTTGTTATGGAATGGAGCACAATTATTCTTTTCATTTATTCTCGGAATGTGAACTGTTGGCTGTAAAGGGGGTTGCACACCGGACGAGAAGCGCCGCGCCACGTTTAGGGCAACTCCACAGTAACGTTATCGAACACCGGACGCGCACTTTCTCATCAGTGTATGGCCAGCAATATTGTTATGTTTAATGACAGGAAATGAAGATAATGTCTGTTCTATGTTATGATTGTACTGTACAATTAAATACAATCGTTGCTGAATCTGCATTCTGAAAACTTTACCTCAGATCATCCGTTAACTGAATGAATTGAGAATCTCACCTGAAAAATCTAATAACATCAGCTATTGTTATTCAAGCAGCTGATTTCTGTAAATGAAGGCAAAACTATGCATATTGAAGCATAGGGCGAAGTCAGGATCCATTAGCAACGATTTGAGACAAAAATAATAAAAATTTTATACAAAACCATGTAAATGGCGCTCTGTGGCGCAGCAGGATTTTGAACACGGTCCTGAGGCGTTGCTAGGCGCCGCGGACAGACGCCGAATGGCGCCGCCGGTATGTGTACACTTATAGAGAATAATGTGTTTGAATTTTAAATATGTGGCGCGACGCGGCGCTGAGCTTCTCGTCCGGTGTGCGACCCCCTTAACGTTAATTTTGTGAAACTGTAGCTGTGGTTGAATACTTACACGACATGAAAAGATGTGTCAAATGTACATGATTTTTTATTTTTATAAAGTT